>VNJU01002912.1:0-43990 GCA_008042675.1 Drosophila seguyi | reverse complement strand
TTGGGCTCCAGGGGCGTCCAGGGGGGTTTTGGGCGGTTTTAGGGGGTTTCTAAGGGGTTTTTAGGGTGGCTTTAGGGGGGTTTTGGGGGTATCCTATACGCTCTAGGGGCTCTAGAGGGCCCTAGGGCCGTCCAGGGGCGTTGTGGGCGGTTAATGGGGGTATTCTAGACGCTCTGGGGCTCTATTGGGCTCCAGGGGCGTCCAGGGGGGTTTTGGGCGGTTTTTGGGGGTTTCTAAGGGGTTTTTAGGGTGGCTTTAGGGGGGTTTTGGGGGTATTCTAGACGCTCTAGGGGCTCTATTGGGCTCCAGGGGCGTCCAGGGGGGTTTTGGGCGGTTTTTGGGGGTTTCTAAGGGGTTTTTAGGGTGGCTTTAGGGGGGTTTTGGGGGGCTTTCGAGGGGCTTTAGGGTGGCTATTGAGTGAAAACAATGAGTAAAAACGACGTCATTCAGTGAAAAAAATGATTTGCCCCGAAATAAATTCACCTCCTGCTGCCTTCTGTGCGCCTGATACTTGAAATCGAGAAATCGACCAATTTGTACTGAAAATGTTGAGATCGAAGACTAGTTTTCGCCTACAACAACAACAAAAGTGTTGTTCAACAACATTACGATTACAACAAAGACATTTTTACAACAAAAAGTACATATTTATGTCCTTTTTAATTTAATTCAAATTTAAAAAATTGCTGGCACCTTCAATGGTTTTTTGGTCATAACTTGGCTTAAACTTAACCGATTTCAGTCTGGTTTGAATTTTTCTTCTCAGATTTTTTAGGCAAACAGTTCTGCATTCAAAGCTCGATCTCTTATTTTTGGCCAATTTTGACAATTTTGACAACCCCTTGAATTTTTTTTAAAAAAAGGGATACATTTTTTTTTTTTTGCTAGTACATGGCTAGATCGATTCTGCTATTAATGCTGATCAAGAATATATTTGGTTTATAGGGTCGGAAATCACTACTTCACTGCCAGCTTCCGACTTAAGGAGGTTGACCCATGTGACATTTTATAAAACTTGAAACATTTTTACATCTCCTCCAAACTTGCAAAATTAGATCAATTATTTGTTTCTGTACCCAACAAATACTGTCTTATTTTTGCAGTATAAAAAAAAACCTGGAAAATCTAGGAAAATCAGAATATAAAAACTTCGACGTGCCGAAGTTAGTTTCCATTCTTGTTTTTAATTAAATGTAAAATGTAATTGCATTCATTGTTCAAAGCTAAGCTTTATGCATTTCCAGAGTTCCTTAGCTTTCCTATATTTCAAGGCTAATACCTTTAAATATCCTTAATCCTAATATAGAAACCCCACTAATTATTGGGAGTAATGTTTTACTGTCCCCAAGTTTATACAGCTCTCGCGGGCCAAGAGTTTCCAGCTTTTCCTGCTTGCAAAAATGAAGAAGTGGCCACAATGACGACTGGTCATAAACTGCAGCAGTTTAATTGCAAATTGCAGCGAACTCGGGCCACTCTCTGGCCAATTAAGAGCTAGGAGGTTGGGGAGAACTAAATCAAATCTCCGGGCGGAGAGACCTGGCCGAAACGTGGGCAGAACGTGGGTTAAGCATACACCAAAAGAAATAATTTCTTGCTGTAAATTTTAAAACAAATAAAATACAATTCTGGGAAAACTTTTCATAATCAAATTGTTATTAACACAGGGAAGGCTGTGATTATGGTTTTCAAAAGTTTGACTTTCCACAAATAAAAAACAAGAAAGGAGACTAAGTTCGATTTTTTTCCCAAAATTGTCCGATCGGACCGATCAGCAGCTATATGATATAGTTGTCCGATTTTGATAAAATAAAAACCGAAATTCTAGATTAATACAAAATGGCCAAATCTCAAATTTTATGCAAATATCTTAAAAATTGGCTAAGTTATAATTTTTTTCAATAAAATTTACCGATCGTTCCTATGGCAGCCATATGATATAGTCGTCCGATTCGGCCGGTTCCGACTTATAGTAGTTGTAGAGAGCAAAGTTTCATTTAGATAGCTTAAAAACTGAGGGACTAGTTTGCGTAGAAACGGACGGACAGACGGACAGACGGACAGACGGACAGACGGACAGAGGGACATGGCTAGATCGACTCGGCTGTTGATGCTGATCAAGAATATATATACTTTATAGGGTCGGAAATGGGTATAAAAATAATACCTTTCGATTCAAATTTAAGGCATTTTTTGCTTAGTTATAATTACTTTTAAATGTTAGTAATCTAATTTCTTATATCTTTCTTGCAGTGCCGACTTCCCCATTTCAACCAGAAAAAAGGAGAGCTTGGTGCACTGAAAGCGACACTGAAAATGCATTTTCCATGAGCGAAAGCCATCGTTTCTGTATCCCATAGCTGGCATCCCACGCTTGTTTCCACCTGCAGCTGCTGCAGCATCATCATTATTATCATCAGCAGGAGCAGGAGCAGCAGCAGGCGCAACAGCAACAGCAACAGCAACAGCATCATTGTCGCCTTCATCATCGGCCACTTGTCTGGTGCTCTTGTTTCGCGTTCCTATTTCTATTTCTATTTCCATCTCCGGCAGCCTTTGGCAGCTTCCGCAGCAAGGGAGTGTGAAAATGCACTCGAAAAAATTGTGATAACAAACTTAAAAACTAAATATAATAATGTAATATAAAAATTGTGTCTAAATTTTGTTTTTTTAAATGAAATAAAATAATGAAATAAATAAGCAAAATCAATTTACATGTCATTTTTTTCAGTGGCAACCTGTTAAGGGGGGTTGTTTTTGTGTGGTGGGGTGAGGTGGTTGTGGCAACTTCCCTTCCGATTGCGTAGGTGTTTTGCTCGTGGCCATCTTTTGGCTTTAGTTTGCCATTTTTTCTTCATCTTTTCTGTGTGTGTGTTTTCGCGCCCTGATGAATTCGTTAGATGCCACCCAACCAGCCACCCACTGCCCACGTCCTTGCACCTTTCGGGGGCAATCGTGCGCATGTTGTTAACAACAAAAGCAAAACAAAAAAAAAAAAAACGGCCACTGGCAAAGAATGAAAACAAAAACCGCAATAAGTGAACATTTCAGTGTCGCATCCTTGACGTCAGTGGGGAAAAGCATGAAAAATCACAGTGGAAAATCAGGGAAAAACAGGAGAAAGGCATTCAGGATATGCAAGCAAACAAGGAGGAAAGTCTGGCCAAGGATTTTCTGATAAGAACTCAAGCTGCAAGTCAACAAGGCAATAGATAAGCCTTGGAAAAAGAGCATGAAAATGGAAAATAATGGAAAATAAGAAGAATTTAAGTTTGAAATCAGTTTTAGAAACATAGATTACCTTGGAATCCATAGAATTTCCAAGTAAAACACAATGAAATCAAAGTAGGTTCTGGTTTTAAATTTGACCCCTCGAAAGTTTACCAGGCTGACAGCCCGATCAGCTTCGATTCAGTCTTGCTTACGACACCGAGCGAACCAAACATGAATTCTCCCAAAAACTTTCTCGTGATTATCGGCATTTTTTTCATTTTCGGGCATTTTCCGGACGGTGCCGCCGGCCAGCCGTATAACAAGAAGGGAAGCCTGTTCAACTACGACGACGAGTTGGACTACTTCCAGGTGAATGGCCGGGAGAAGCCGGACCAGAAGGATGATGACTTCGATACGGGCAAGTATCTACAGCAGATGCCCTCCAAGCCGGTTCTCTCCGAAGACGATGCCGAGTTGGCCTTAATGTCCGACATGTCCATCTACACCGACGACGATGTGGCCTGGGAGCATGAGCATGGCCGCAGCGGCATCTTCCGCGGCATTCCCAAGGTGCCGAAGCTGCGTTCGTTGCAGGCTGCCAAGAAGCAGCAGCCGCAGTCGCAGTCGCATCAGTCGCAGTCACAGTCGCCGTCGCATTCGCATCAGCATCCGCGTCAGCAGGCGCCGGCGCGTGCTCCGCCCTTGCCCATATATCCGCCGTATCCGCACAAGGAGAGCAAGCCGTATGCCCCCAAGAACCTACTGGATCCCACGGACATGAGCATCGGCAAGTGGAACTGGATGGAGAAGATCCTCAGGCAGCAGGCGGAGCGAGTTTAAGAGCGCAGTTGCGTGTTCAACTTTCAACAATTTCTATATATATTTTTTTTAATGATTTATGTTCAAATAAGACAGAAGCAGACATTAAACAAAAATACACACCCCAAAGCGATGGTTTCATTAAGGTTTTGGGATTGGGTAGCTATAAAGTTTGGTATTTCTGCAAAGGTTTGTATATTTTTCAGGTTTATGGAATGGATTTCAAAATAGGGAAGTGCTTAAAGCAAAATTCTGATTATTAAAAATAAATATCTAAAATTTTGCTTTTAGAATCATTTATAATAAGATATAAATATCATTTTTATAATATCATTTTATCATTTTAATATCGGAAAGCGGAATATAAGATAGTCATATATGAAAAATATTGGCATTTTCAAAAATATATGCTCAAAATTGTATTAATTTATAGTTTTTTGTGTGCTCAACGATAATATTTACAGCTATATAAAGTTTCTAAAAACAATTTTTTTATATTATACATTTATATTTGTAATTTAAATTAACTTGTGTTTTAACTGATTATTTGTATATTTTTATATTTGTTTTTACTGATTATTTTTATATTTGTATATTTATTATTTATATTTATTGCCTTGCTAGGTATATATTCTAATTTTAGTCAGAAGCTTACAGCTCCAGGAAGGAATCATTTCCGACCCCATAAACCATATATATTCTTGATCAGCACAAAAAGTCGAATCGATCTAGCTATGTCTGGGACAAAAAAAATTTTTTCTAATTTTTTCAAAAAAATTTAAGGGGTACATCATCAAAATTATCAAAAATTGGTCAAAAAATTCGATATTAAGTTTTGAATGCAGAAATGTTTGCCTACAAAATCTGAGAAGAAAAGTCCAAACCACACTGAATTCGGTGGACTTTAAGCCAAGTTATGGTTAAAAAACCATTGAAGAGTTTAGAAATTTTTAGACCATTTTTAGACCTTCTATAGCGGGAAATTATCGACTTTTCAGCGGGATATTGTAAGTAAAAGAGACATTTCCGACCCCATAAACCATATATATTCTTGATCAGCATCAAAAGGAGAATCATTCTGGTCATGTCCGGCCAAAAAAAAAATTTTACCCATTTTTCGAACAAAATGCAAGGGGTTACATCATCAAAATTTTCAAAAATTGGTCAAAAATTTAGATATTGAGATTTGAATGCAGAAAATTTCTCATTGAAAAACAATGAAGAAAAAACCAAACCAGACTGAAATTAGTTGAGTTTTAGCCAAGTTATGACCAAAAAACCATAAAGATTTTTAAGCCAAAAAGTGTGACCCATTTTTTTTTTAAATATGCAATCATCAAAATTGTCAAATTGTCAAAATTGGTCAAAAATTTAGATATCGAGTTTTGAATGCCTAAAAAAACTGAGAAGAAAAAACCAAACCAGACTGAAATCGGTGGAGTTTCAGCCAAGTTATGATCAAAAAACTATCGAAGGAGTTGGCGATTTTTAGGCCGAAAATGTAACGCATTAAAAAAAAAATATATGGGGTTACTTTAATAAAATTGTAAAAAATAGTTCCACAATTTTCTTAATTTTAAATTCAGTTAGCTGGTTTGTTAAGCTAAAAAAAATAACACAAAATAATTTTCCACATAAAAATTAATACATTTTTGGCATAGTTATGAAATCGGGAAAAAACTGAACTTATCCATAAATTTCTAATAATTTTTCTTAGCAACTTCTGGTATTTTCTCTATTCTCTACGCTTCTTTCCCATAAAATCCTTCTCTCTTTATATTTATTACAAGAAATCTGTCTAAAATTTAAAGCCAGCATTCACTTAAGCAATCAATATGAGAGTCCATATAGGACGAAACTTTCAATTTGTTGCTCAACTTTCTGCCGCATCATTGCATCGAATCAAATCAACTTTGACTGATTTTCCTGTTGAGTCAGCTGGAAGTTTTTCCGTTTCCCCTGTGTCCCCCCTGCCTCCCTTTTCTCCCCTGCCACCTCTAATTCTTTTGTGTCGAATGGCATTAAATCAGAGCTGGGGAGGAAAGCTGGGCGGAAAGCCGGGAAAGCGTAGGTGTCAAAGGCAGTCAATCATAGAGCCCTGCCTGCACTCGCCTGCAGTCCCCGAGTCCTTCTCCTCAACGAGTCCTGTCAAATTAGTGCAGCCTATTTTCAGTTGTCATGACTGACAATGGATAGAATGGGAAACAGGGAAAATTCGCTATGCACAAGCTGGCAAGGAAAAAAGGAAAATTAAATTGGAAAAAAATCTCACAAAATTTTTTAGACTTTCTTTACAAAATTTTTGACAACTTTTTCGGAGGGTTGAAATTATGTTTTGTATTTTTGTTAGTGAGTAAAAGAAGGTAGCTTTGATTATTCAAAATTATTAAGAAAACAAATAAAAACATTTCCCACACATTCGCTTGTGAATGCTTTTATTTGCCAACCGCTTGTCGCTCAAGTTGCCTCGCAATATGGCTCAAAGCCATTTTCAAATTGTTTTCCCAGTCATCGAATCGAAATGGAAATCGATTTCGAGCAAGAACACACAGCACCCCTTCGGCAGCATCTCCCCCTTCCCAGCTTTTAGCAGGAATTATGTCCAGAACGTAGTTAAAATGTTTATGGCCTACTTCAAGGATTCGCCTTGCCTAGATTTCTGGTGTCGTCGTCCTGTGATTTATTTCCGCTGATAAAGTGCGGAATTGGAAAGCGATTTGCACAAAGAAAAAAAAATAACAAAAAAAAAAAACAAATCTCTTTCCGGCTTTTGTCCGCTCAGCTGATTGTTTTTATGGCCATGTCGATTGTTTCGTCGCCTTTTTTTCTCTCACATTTTCTTACTGGTTTTCTTGTAAAATTTCTTCTAATTTTTTTTTAGACTTTTATGAGAGGTGTTTCTTGGTTCCTCTGGGTGTGAGTATAATAACTTATCGTGGGCTCAACGCTCTACAACTTTTCTGTGCGTTTTATTAAATTGTTGGACGCTGCGCGACGTTTAATAAACGAAAAATAGCTGGCAAGGCAACGCGCCACATGGCGTATACTTGATGTGCCACGAAAGAAGGCAAGGCAAAAGCACAGGGGAGAGCCAAAGAGAAAGGAAAAAAAACAGAGAGAGAGGGAATAGAAAAGAGGCAAAGGGAGAGGAGTAGAACAGGGGAATAGTAGAAAGGGATCGTGGCCAAAACCGCAGCTTAAATGCCAGTTTAAAGACGCCACCAAGGTGTGTTGGCCCAAACTGAATTATGAATGAACGAAAGGTGGAAAAATGCGCCAGATGCGTCACTTGTACAGAGAGAGAAAAAAAGTGTACTACTTAAGAGAGGAAAATAATGCTGAATTTCAGAAGAAACTAATTTTGAGTGAGGAATTTTTAAGAAACAGAAAGAAATCCCTTGGCTTTGTTTAGAAAATTACTTCTTCTTCTGCAGAGATTCCCACTGTTTATTTAATTTAATTTAAAAAATGTTCTCCCACTTACCCCTGATTTTTGACAGTGTTAAGTACCCCGCTTCCCTGCCTGCCGCCTTGCACTTTGCACTTGTCTCTTGGCAAGGTCAAGCCCGCGGTAAGGCGGCCTGGCCCTAGTGGGTTAAGGAGGAGCAGGAAATGGGGGCAGATGCCCAGGGAGGCGAAGGCTGTGGGCGTGGCTCTCGCTGGCTGCTCTGAACTTGAACTTTGTCAGGACCGAAAACAGATGCTCGCTGTCTCTGTCTGCTAAGTCGGCTTTAATTATGGCAGACAACACTTTGCACGCGTTGTTAGGGTCCAAGGAGCAGGAGGAGGAGGAGCTGCAGGAGGAGCAGCAGCACCAGGAGGAGCAGCAGCAGCAGGAGGAGGTGGAAGAAGGCAGAAGGTGGCATACAGCTTCTCTCGGGGGTATTTAAAAAATACTGCTGGTCTTCAGTTACCGCCAAGCAATTAGAGGCGAGGCTATAAATTCCTCACACGCCTCGCACATAAATTCGGTGGCCAGGCACAGTGGGGCATCAAGGAGCAAGAAGCTCCAGAAATATAGGTAACTAAACAGAAAATGTAATGAAAATAAAATTAAAAGTAGAATTAAGAAATAATAAAAAGCAATTTAAAATAATAAGAAATAATTATCAATAATTAAACAAATATTAATCAAGATTTTCATATAAAAATATAATAAAATATGTTAACGTTTGGCAAAGACTACTGATGAGAAGCTGCTTATACCAAAATAAACCTTTTCCTTATTTAATGTAATTAAATCATGTATTATTTATTATCTATTTATATTATTTATTAAAATTTTGATATAAAAGAGCTACTAAATATATATATCATTTATTTCCTTCTATTATTTATTTCTTTATATTATTATTTCTTTATATTATTTATTAATTTATATTATTTATTTCTTTTTATTATTTATTTCTTTTTATTATTTATTTCTTTATACTAATTATTTCTATATAATATTTATTGCTTTATATTATTTATTTCCTTAAATTATTTATTTATTTATACTATTTATATCTTTCAAATATTTTACTCTTTTAAACTTAGAGCCACCACTGTCCACATATAAAAATAGCAAACTGGCGACAAGAATTCCCTGCATTCTCACATAATTCTCGTCCATATTTTCCGCTATTTATTTAAGGGAAAAACTTTGTTCCCCCTCCATGCCACACCTACATACTCCGCTCCCCTCCTCTTCCCCGAAAATGTTAAATATTGTGCCCGTACCTTTGGCCCGCCGCGATACGAACTCATAATCATATTCATGACAATTTAATGGCATCGTTAGATAGGCACCGCCAACTCAGTCGCCTGGAAGTCCTATGCGGCCACAGGAGAGGAGTCGCTTTTATTTCGTTTTTCTTTCTTTTTTTTTTGCGCCAGCGGCTGTCCTTTACGGGGGGGAGTCCCCCTCAAAGAGCAGACAGGCCGAGGCAGCGGTGGTAACTTCATAAATTCACAGGGAGCAATAATCTGGACACGTTGAAGCTGTAAAGTTTTCCGCTGCTGCTTCCGTTTGTGTCTCAAATTAACTTTATTACACTACGCGCCAAGGTAACACAAGGGGAAGAGCAACAATGGTGTCAGAAATTATTTCCATTTCCAAAATGTAAATAATAAATAAATAATAATAAAAATAATATAAAAATAATAAAATAAATTATAAATAAATAATAAAATGAATTAATTAATTAACTAAATAAATTAAATTAATTCAAATCAAGTTTTTTTTTATATAAAAAATAAATGTAATAAAATATTTAAGAGGTCCTGAGAAAAATCGTCTTCAAAAGAGTGCAGAACTTTCGACTCAAATAGGTTTGACTTCGCCTTTTTTTGGGGGGTTATATTTTATGGTTTAATTTGGTTTAAAAATTCAGTTTATATATAATTAAATATTCATTTATATATTTACTCAGAAAGGCATAAAAAATAATAATTACCAAGCCCATTTTTTCTGCCTAAAAAATATTTGGCAAACTCTTTGATTGACTTCATAACCTTTTTCCCATTTTTACAGATGCATTAGAATTTATTTCAAAACTTTTTAATGGTCTCTCCCTTAAGCCCAAATTGTCTTAATTTTTAATTACAAAAAATGTAAATTTTTTACTTACCGAATGCTGATTTTTTATATTTATTTTTAAATATTGTTTTGTTGCGTTATTTTCGTTGTTGCATTTTGTTGATTTACCAAATATATTTTTTGATTTGCGACACATATACACATAAGTTCATACATATACATACATATATACATACATACATATACATATATATATATATATTTGCGGGTGTGTGTGTGTGAGTGTTGTGCGTGTGTGTGTGTGCGTGTTTTGAGGGGGTGGCGGATTGGGAATAGAAGAGAGAAAAAAGAAACGAATATATAAATTTCCTCATATATGCACAGAAATATCTTTTATAAATATTTATCAAATGATGAGATTTCTTATTTTATATTTTATTTATTTTGCTTGGAAGGGGGCTCGGTGGGGTATATGACATGGCTGAGTGTAAATGTGTGTGTGTGTTCTTTGCTGTGACATGCAGGCCAAAAAAGACTAGAAGGCCAGAAGGAGATGGGCTAAGGACATCTACAGAGACAACACAAAAGATATACAAAGATATACAAAGATATACAAAAATATAGAAATATATAAAAGCTAGAAGCAAACGCATTTTCTACGACTTACTTACCTGTTTCCAAGGGTCACAGGAGAGCGGCAAAGGAAAATCTAATAAAACAAGAAAGCTTTTTCGACAGAAATCGAAATCAGAAATCGGGGGTGCCTTTGGCAATTTTTAAATGCTGACATCTATTGATTTTGACAAAAAATAAAAAATAAATGCGTTTCGAGTGAACCCCGCAGAAGGGGTGAACTTTATTTGATTGTCTGCTCCCCCTCGCTCCGTTTCCGTTTCCGTTTCTGTTTCTGTTTCTCCTCCCCCCTTTTCTCCGTTCCAGTTTCAGCCTGGATTCCGTTTCATTTCCAGTTTATCCGCCTGTTGCCATCCGAAACCGAAATGTCACGTTTCGTTTTTATTTCAATTTGCAAGACGAGCGCCAGGGACATGGGACATAGGACGGACGGACGGACGGAGGGACGGACGTGGGATCGGTCCTGGGCGACTCCGCAAATCTGATTTTGAACTCAATCAAGCGTGTCACAGAGCCTCGGCTAACGGTAACAGTTACGCCACGCGTTACGCCCTTTTTCCAGGCCAGGTTAAAATAACAGGCGAGGGGGGAAAACCACACACGGTACACAGTGGTATTATGTTTTAATTTTTTTTGAATTATAAAATCTACTTTTAATTAAGTTAAATTAAAATTAAATATCAAGGATGCTACAGAAACCACTAGCGGCTTGAAATCACTTTTCTAAGCGGCCAAAAGTATGCTACATTTTATGGTAAAATAAGGAAATGCTGGTCTTTTATTGATTATTTTATTTTAAAGCCAAATTACTGCCATAAAAATGTCAGAAAAGGCACAGAAAATTGTGTTTATTCAAAAATAAATTAAATGGGCTCCAAATAAATGCAAAATTTTAGAGAAAAATATTTTTAAAAGAATATTTTCAGCCATTTTCTGACTTTCTAACTCCCTTTACAATGGTTTTATAAAACCCTCATAATTTCGAGAACAGTCTAGATTTATTCCAGGAAAAAAAAACTCATATTACAAAATCACCTTCCCCTTTATATGCCCCCTAATCGGCTTATAGTCCCCACTGTGCCTGCTGTGATTTAATGGAATGCATCGACGTGTGCCCCATGCCGCCCCCATGACAATGGCTCTTTGGGCCAGAATTTTAGCCAGTCCTCCCCCTCCATCTTCCCCCCTCTCTCTCTCTCTGTGTGTGGACACAACGTGCAGTGCATTTGATTAGATTAACGCTGCCGCTGGCAAATATTTCACCGGCATCAGAGATGCATCCATCATCCGGAAACCCGGCGCAGGCCAGAAGCTCAATCATGGACGGAGCACGGAGCACGGAGCACCTGGTCGCTGTCGCTGCTGTTGCCTTGTATCTGGCATCTGTCGGATGCAGGACCCACGAATTGCAAATCAATTTGGCAAATGGCAGGGATAACAGCAGGAAGCGGAGCCACAGTCCTGTGCAACATGCACATATTTATTTCATAAATTTCAGCATATTTTCTAACCAGAAATCATTGCGCCTCGCTTAAAATTGTTTGCCCATCTTGTTAACATTTTTATAACAAGTTTTTCTTCGTTCCAAGAGAGAGGGAGGAGAGGGAGAGTGAGGGGGAGCTGGTTGCGGCAAGTGGAAAATGTTGAGAAAATGTGGAAAATGCAGAAAATACATAAAAAAAAGTGCCTGTGTGTGTGTGCTGATGCACAAGATTACAGATTTTCGATTTCCTTCACTTGCAGCACACACAAACGTTTTCCTTGCGGTTTTTCTTTATGATTTCTATACCCTAACAGAGGGTATTTTGCTTTGAGTCAGAAGTTGGCAAAGCAAATATCGATAAATATCGATTTAAAGTTTTTTAAGAAGGATAATATATCGGGTTATCTATTGTTTACGTTCAAAAATATTATATATTTAAATTCGACAATAAAATCTTATTTCAATAATAAAAAAAAGACATTTAAAGAATTTTAAAATTAAAATTTTGTCCAAATTTTCCAAATTTTTAAGGGGATTACATTGTTAAAATTGTAAAAAATTATAAAAAAAAGACTGAAATTTAATATACATAAAATAAAATAATATAATATAATATAATATAATATAATATAATATAATATAATATAATATAATATAATATAATATAATATAATATAATATAATATAATATAATATAATATAATAGGTTTCCGAATTGAAATTAAGCCTTTCTGACTTAGTTGTGGTTTTTTTAAATTTTAATTTGTTTAAGAAATATTATATACACAAATTATTATAATTTAAATGAACTTATACTAAACCAAGGGTACACAAACTTTGTCTAACCAATTGGAGTACTTCCATCTTTTATAAAAATATATATATTTTATTTAAAAAAAACTTGAAGGAAAATCGTTTTTCTAGAAAACTTTTCATCTGCAAAATAAACAATCTTTCAAACAGAAAACTTTATACTTTACTTTATGATTACTTTAAAAATAAAATTCTGTACTAATAAATAATAAATAAATTATAAAATTATAGAATTTAGTGTAAGCCTTACTTCAACAAATTTTTAAATTGTAAATAAAGAACCTTTAGCATTTTTAGAAAGGAGAATAGAGCCATGAAATAGTGAATCCTTGAGCTGTAAAAACCAGCATAAAAATTCCAAAAGACCCACTAAGACCCAATGCAACTGCAATGGCATCCTTTTGGCATCCCCATGCGGGAAAGGACAACAAATAGAAATGAAAAAACCCATAAGCAGAGTCACTACTTACTACTCCCTCAGTCCCGCGACACATGTTCCTTTCAACGCTTTTATGGCACATAATCAAATGGTCGGATTTAGCTGTTTAATGAGCTCGTTCCACATCAACTGTCCCCACACACACATCAGTACCTACACACACACACGAAAAATATGCACTGAACATAATGCATTTTAGATATTAAAAACTATTTAAAACTAAAGGAAATGAAGGAAAAATTATAATAGAAACCACAATTACTTCTACTCACTTAGTTTATTTGTTTTCTAACTATTTTTTATATAAAATATACCCCCAAAAAACCCCTTCATTTTTTACCTAATTAATGTTTAAATGTTTAAATTTCCTCTAAGTGTGAAACCTTAAAAAAAACCACATTACAACCAACTTAAAGGCAAAAAAAAGGAACTGCCGGTCTGCTGCTAGTGCTAATCCCCTTTCGCTATGCACTAAAATTTATGTCGTATTTTATTGGTTCTAAAAAAAAAAACAGCAACAACAACAACTAAATTTAAGAAAATGTAGGGGGAAATGTGAAATCCAAAAAAAAACATGGTCATAAAAAGTGTAAAAAGGGAGAATCAAAGAGGAAGGCCAAATGAGATATGAAACCGAGTCCGGACGAGGGCTTTATTTTTAATTTGATTGAATTCCGTTTCCTTGAGCTTTTTTAATTAAAAACGGAAAAAGGGAAGACAATAAAAAGCCAGTGGCTCATGACGAATGTCCTTAAAGAGGATATATTACAAAATAATAAGCAGGGTCCTTAGATAAGTCACCAAAAAATATATTATATTTCAGTTTTAATAAATCAGCAAAAACCACAAAGGCAATGTTTGTGTTAATTTTAATTTAAGAAGAATTAATAAGGTTATATAAATAATAATATAACTATATTATATATAAATATATATATATATATATAAATATATATAAAAAATATTTTGACAATCAAATAAACGTGTTCATTTTCACACATTTCTTGGGCACATACAAAATTCTTCTAGTGAAAATAAATAAATTTTTTTTATAGTTAAACTTCTTTTCAAATTAAAAAAGTTATAACAATTTGTCCACTTAAAGTTTCTTCTCTTGAAATTAAATTCCTTTTCCTTAAAATTTATAATTAAAGCGCAGCAGCAACGTCGTCTTGGACTTACTTTTCAGTTGTTTTGTGGCCTCGCCCCCGCAATTTATTTGCAAAATAACTTTCTGCAATTGCGAGCGAAATGGAAATTGTGTGCATTGTGTTTTGGGGGGGGGGATGGATTTTACCCCTTTTTGTTTTTGCTAAAACTAAAGCTAATAAAATGGAATTTAAGGAATTTGCAAGGGGAGCTTACAACTTGCCAGCACACACACTCGAGATTTTCCCACAACTCAAAATGCAGCCAGCCCCAAATTGTGGAATTTCCCAAGCACTTAAATCCCCTTCAAAAAAAAAATACAGAAATGTAATTCCAGCAAATGTGAAATAAAACCCCTCTGAGCACGAATTAAAATGCCATTTGTAAATGTCAAAAAGAAGGCAATTAAAATTAGTTTTGCACAAAATTTTACCTTTGTCTCATTTGCGGTCGCCTCGTTTTCATCGACAATGTTGTGGATGTTCAGAACCATTTCACTTTCGCTCTAATTCAATTCGACACACATTTTCAGATATATTTTTCAAGGAGAAGGATATAATGCTCTAACGCAGCCCGTCGAAAGCCAACTGACGGGCCAAAAAGTTAGGAGTTTCATTAGCCACGAATATTTATTTAGACCAGAATAATTGAGAGTCGTGACCAGGAGTTGGATGGGGGAAATACTTACGCTGTGCTAAGGACTTAAACCTAGACTAAAATATGGCAGCATTTATCGCATTTTGTATTTGAATTCGAAGCATTTAGAACGGAAAGTGAGAGAGAGAGAGAGCTTGCAACTACTGTTCAGCTAATGACAAAAAAATGTGTGTGTCTGTGGTGTGCAGGAAATAGTTGATATCTTAATGGTGGCTCTCCGGCGGGTCAAAGTATCCCAGAGTTTGAGTGTGACAAAAAAAAGGAAGTAGAGTTGAAAACGAAAGCAAAGCCAAGTATTTGTTCTCTAGCTAAAATGCAAAAATCCAAAAAGGACAAAGGCTATGAAATTAATGCCTTGGTTTTCATCTAGGTTCGTGGTTCTTCGTTTTAGTTTGGATACCCTTGCAGAATGGACTTTTAGATACAATATATAATGGAATTTCTAAAATTTTGGAAACAGTATCTAAAACAATAGAAACTGTAGCTTAAAGAAAATATTTAGAATTTTTTGGAATTTGGAATTAGACACAATATCCTATAGTTGTTGGTAACTTTCTGAATCATTCTGATATAAATCGCTAAATAAAATAACTTGAAAAGATTGAAACTCTTTCTAAATCTAATATTATATATACATTTAAAATATATTCCTTACACTTCTACATTTAAATTTAAATGCTGACTTTAAAGGATTTTGAATTTTAAATAATATATGATATATAGTAAACATTTTAATAATTTTTTTATATTAAATTTAAGTTGGCTTTCAAATGATTTTATGTATAATTACTTTGTCAGGGGAAGCAGTTCTTTTTTTATTTCAAAAATTAAATGTACAACAATTGTAACAAGTCTCTTGAATATTTTATTAATTTAATTAATTATTATATTTTAATTGCATCATTCCAAATTAATTTAATTCGTTCTACATTTTTTAAAATGTTAGTTAACTAGGAAAATGCGAATATAAAACTAACATTCAAAGCTGTCTAAAACTCTTACTACAACTATTGTTGAATTTTTTTATATTTCTTATATTTAAAAAGGAAATTTAAAGAAAATATTTATATTTATTAATTACAAATTAAAAAGAATATATATGAATATATGAAATATCAATTAAAAATTAAAGGAAAACATATGAAATTTTTTTGAACTTGTAAATGATAAATACAATTAAAAATTAAAAGAAAATGTATGAATACATGAAATATCAATTACAAATTACAAGAAAATTAATAATTAATAATTAATAAATAACAATTACAAATTGAAAGAAAATGTTTGAAAATCCTGTTAAATTTTTATTGATATTTTATATATTTATATATATTTCTAAAATTTGAAATTGATAAATAATATATTATCTTCAAAAAAAAAATTATGAAATTTCCTGTAATTTGTAATTGATATTTTATATATTTACATAATTATATATATTCCTTTAATTTGTAATTGATAAATATATACATTTTCTTCAAACTAAATTTATGAAATTTCTTTTAGCTTGTAATTAATAAATGCAATAACACATTTAAAAAAGACATATGAACACATAAAATATAAATTACAAATAAGAAGAAAATGTATGAAATACCCATTACAAAGTGAAGGAAAATGTTTGAAATTGCTTTTAATTTGTAACTGATATTTAATATATTTATAATTCGTTTAATTTGTAATTGATAAATATATATAAATTTCCCAATCGTTTTCCTTATAAATTTCTATATTCTATTCTTAATTTTCCACTTTAAACACTTTTCTGCAAGGGCATCCCTGACTTCCGAATGTAATTTCATTTTTTCTCTTACTATTTTAACTATTATTATTATTTTATTTCTGTTTAGAAGAACATCACGCACTTTTCTACTTAGTGAGAGGGGCGGAAAAGGGAATAGTCAATGTCAATGTTTTTCCATGTTTCTGTTTGTTCGGATGAGGAGGAGGTGGCATGGGTGGCATGGGTGACACGGGTGACAAGGCTGATTCGTGGAGACACTCACCCCAATCCTGCCGAGCAGCAGGGCATCCATTTCGCCGCCGTTTTGGGCCACCGGAACTGTGGTTATCACCGATATGGTCGGCTCCTGTTGTCCACTCAAATCGACCGACATGCCGCTGCTTTTCGCTTTATATATACTTTTGGTTTTTACTTTATACGAGGTTTTAGGGTTTCTTTTTTTTTTCTTTTCTTTATTTTTTATTTATATTATACTTTTTGATGTGTGTATGTGTGGCCCGATCGTTGTACTTTGGTCGTTACGATTATGGTTATGTGCGGTAGTTATTATTTTATGACTAGTTTTACTATTGTTGTGGTTGCAATTCAGTCGTCGTCGTCGTGGGTTTCGCTTTTTGGCAAAAATTGGAGCACAAAAACTGCAGCAAAATTCATTTAGTTTCCTTTTTTTTAAATTTGATTAAGCAAATTGCCAGTGATAACTGATTGACCAAGATATATCTGTGATTTCTCTTAATTATAAGCTCCGTCTTCCTGGGAATTTCTAATTACTTATTTCCACAAATAAATAGTTTATTTCTCCTCTGAGAGTCATCAAAGGCTTCTCTGAATTCTCTGGTTTCTCCGTTTTCCTCATTTTTCTAGGAAAAGCTCGCCTTTGATGTGCGTTTTTCGCGTGGGCAACTTGCCACTTTCATGTGCAGCTTTACAGGGTATCAGATGTCTGACAAATAGCAATTCCAATTAAGCGATGCTGCTGCTGTGGCAGTAATTCTCCAGGGAAGGAGATAGAGAGAGAGAAAGAGAAAGTGTACAGAAAGAGAGAGGGCGAAGTGCAGGTTAGCTAAGCACAGGGAGACAGAGAGCAGCGACCCGGCACGTCTGTCAATAAACACCGGAAGACATATGACAACTGACAGTACCGATAAATACCTATATATATATACATATATATAGAGTACATATGTGCACAGAAAATAATAAAAACAAGAAAAGAATTCCTGAATTTATTGAAAGAAATTATATTTAAATTGAAATAAAAACAGATTCTCTTCTTTTAAAATTCCTTTTCAATAACTTAAAATTTTAACCAAGTTAATCTTCATATTTTTAAACCAAAATAAATCCAATTAAATATGTATTTAATTTTCCTATGACTCCTAATTCTTTTCTAAACCTTAAAAAATATTTTCCATATTTTTTATAATTTTTTTTTCTCAGTGCCCACATTTCATATTCATGTGTGTAGCCCACGGCGGCTGCTGCTGACACGTTGAAAATTTCATCTTCAAAGCTGAAACGTCTGTGTTTGTCCCCAATGACTATGGCTGTGCCCCACTCCCCACTCCCCCTCCCGGCCCACCTTTACCTGTACCACGCGTCGTATGCGCAATTTGTAAACGCTGAAAATTTGTATTAACGGCATTACACACGCTTTACGAGCAGCCAGGGAAATGGAATAAAAGCCAGAACGAGCTGAAAATCAAGCGAGTAAACCAACAAGGTAACAAAAAACAAAAAAAATCAAGTTTCCCCGGATTAAAATGCAATTTAAAGCAAATTTTGAACTCAAGTTGGTTGGTTGTTTTTTGTGTAAATTTTTAATACAATTAGTTTAGTTTAAAAATTTAAAAAAGGTTTTTAAAATAGTATTTCTTTTTCCCAATTTTCTGTCCAACTTCCAAAAGGCCATCAAAGACCTGAAAACAACTTTCGGTTTGACTTTTGGCTTAACTTTTCGTTCGATTTCTCGGGGGGCAAATGATTGAGTACTTAAAAAGATAATGCCGCCGCCGAAAACGGTGTGAAAAGTTTTGTCCGTGAAATAACGCCAAAGGCTATGAAGTGTGCTCGTTCCGCTTCCGTTCACTTCATCGGAAAGCAATTCAAGTTGACAACTGAATGACGGCGGTCAAGTGGCAGCGGCTGAAGCCACAACGGAAACGGAAACGAAAATGGAACAAGTAATATATATACAAATTGCACACACCGAAAACACACATACACTCGTGCGTTTAAAGCGCGTGCTAATTTGGCTTTAATTTGCATTTTAATACGCCGTTTTCATAATGTGCCCAAGTCAAACAACGAGGCGCATGCGTGATATGCAAAAATAGTTGAGAACACTTGGAAAATTATATAAAAATATAAGAAATATATATTAAAAATATATACAAATAATATATAAAAAAATATATAAAAAATATATAAAAATATATATAAAAAAGATATATACAAATTATTAAACAATTTATTTTTGCTCAGACTAAAATTAAATCTTTTAAGCTTAAAACTCAACTTTTGGAATGCTGAAAAAATGTTATTGCTAAAAGAGAAATAATTTAGGATGATCCAAAAATCTCAAGTCCTCAAATTGTTAAAAAATTTTCCTTTCAGTGTCTGGAAAAAGGGAAACGCGGAAAAAAGAAAAGGGGGACAAGGCACTCGTATCATCTGCATTAATATGCAAATCGAAAGAAGTGGGCCCAACAGCGGACTGCATACATATTTATACAACCGGAAACAAGGACTTGAACGAATCACAACCCACAACCAGATTCCATATAGCCTGATTCTGATTCAGTTACGGATTTCGGATGCCGGATTTCTGATTCTGACTGGGATTGAGCACAGAACAGAGGACAGAGAACCCAAATGCAGTCCAGGGCCACGCCCCTGAGAGGTAACCGAGGCAGAAACTGGATCTATAAAGGTGACATTAGCCGGAAATTCGTAAAGGATACATTGATTCAAAGAGGAAATGTAATTATTTATTGATTTCCTCTTTGATTTGTGTAGTTTCTAGACTCTCTGAAATATTACTTTTATTTTTTCCAAATCAAATTCAGCTTTAGTTATTTTAAAACCCATAAATTTAAGACATCCCAGCTGCAAGCACCAAAGTGAGCTGCTCTTTTGGCTCACAGTTTCGGTTTCAGGGTAAAATTCTACACCAAGTTTTCCCCCCGCGGCACCCCTTAAACGCATTCAGCTGTCAAGTTTCGTTGGGTAAATGCAAATAATTGACAGCAACTTGGTACAGTTTGGACTTGCGGCAACCGGAAACCGGCAGTCGGTAACCGAAATCCTTAGGAATCTGGCTTTAGTGGCTCGTATTTATTTACTTTTCTTTGATACCAGTGGCAGTTCTTAATTTGCCTATATTTTCTTCCCTATTTTGTTTCTTTTTCTTCTTTTTTTTTTTGGCCTGCGGCTTTGTCTCTGCGAAAAAAAAAAAGAAATATAAAGAAATGGCCGCAACATAATTTCCGCTTTGACTGCTTTTGGCCAACTTATTTTCCGCTACTTCTGCTTTGTTTTTTTTTTTCGTTCTTTGTTACTTTCTTCTTCTTCTTCTTCAGTTTTTTTTTGGCTTAATTTTCCTACACTTTTTTCTAATTTTCATTTGAACTTTTCTGGCACGCTTCGTTAGTTGGTTGGCGCTTTTTCGAAGGGCGCGAAATTTCCACTTTGTTGGTCTTAATTAAATTGCATTGAGCAGCTTCTGGGGAGGGGAAATCTGCTGGAGGAGGAGGGGGTGGTCCTTCTGGGAACCTAAGAAGGAAGCACTTAAAGTGCCAAGCCTGGTGACATACCGCGAAGGACCATGTTCCCTCCTCTAGCTTTTACTTGC
Organism: Drosophila seguyi; assembly: GCA_008042675.1. Lineage (NCBI taxonomy): Eukaryota > Metazoa > Arthropoda > Insecta > Diptera > Drosophilidae > Drosophila > Drosophila seguyi. The sequence goes on along the minus strand of VNJU01002912.1, from coordinate 23,666 downwards.
TGCGGCTTCGCCACGCCAATCGCTCATAATTACAAGTGTTCCCTAACGCCACAGCTCCCTATCCTCTCTCTCTCTCTCTCTGTATCCTGCCTGTCCCCCTTCCCATCTCCATGTCCTTCCCCCCTGCCCCCTGATAAAAGCCACATCGATTGAAATGAAGCTGGAACAATTCAAAGTGAACGAGCAAATGACGACACATGTCCCAGCAGCCAGCTCAAAATTTAATGTAAATTCCTTGCCAGCTTCTAGGCAGTCGGAGGGGGAGCACTGAGAGAAAGGTGTACATCATATGTATTATTTCTCAATAGAAATTGAAATTTAAGTAACTTAAACTATAGTTTTTAACAACGCGAATTTTCTTGTATTTTTGTTTATATTTAAATTAATAAATGAAGATATTAAAATGATTATTCTGGATTATCAACTCAGCTGTTAATGCTGATCAAGAAGGAGTTCTTTTGACTAAAATAATAATACTCTGGCAGGACATTAAAAAACCTTTAATTTACCTCTAATATATTTTAGTTTTAGTTATTTTATTAATTTTATATATATTATTTTTTTTTTGTAGTTTTGCCTTAAGAACTTTATATCTTAAAATATTTTCTGATGACTCTTATATATATATACATATATTATATATATTATATATATTTATATAAAAAGCTTTTTTTTGCCAAATGAAAGTCATCTGAAAATATTTTAAGCTGTGAAGTTCTTAAGGCAAAACTATAAAATTACTCTTGTTATAGAAAATTACTTATTTATTTCATTATATATAACCATATTCCATATTTTTAAAGAAATATTATATTTTTTATATATATGTTTGGCTTAAAATTAAACCAAATTAAATTTAATTAAACTTATCAGAAAATATTGTAAGCTTATTTAGCTTTGTATATTCCGACTTTTTTTCTTTAATTTATTTAATTTATTAAGATTTATTTATTATATTTTATTTATATAATTATTATTAAGGCAGAATTTTATATATATTTATATATGAATTATATTTTCCATATGGTATATATTAAATTTATATTTATTTATTTATTATAGCTCGTTGCTATAAAAAACTGTTTTAAAAATATTTTTACATGTATATTTATATTTATTTTAAAACCTTCTTCAGTTAAGCCAATCTGAGCTTAAAAGAAAATATTTAAAAATATGTTCAAATTTCCAAAGGTAAGACTTTAAGAATTTCTAGGGAATATAAAAATATAAAGCTTTTTATAAGCTATTTATAAAACCAATTCATTAAAAATAATTTAATTTGATTACCTAACTAAACATTTTATTCTTAAATAAATACCCTAACTCTCTGTCTGCTTCAGCAACAATTATATTTTATACTACATTTTATTATTTATTTATTAATTGTTATTTTTAAGTAGAGTTTATTTTAAGCAATTCCCATATATTTTCCCTAAAAAATATGTAATAATAAATCTGCACACAAATAAATACCCGCAATCTACTCATGTGATAGTCATATTTATTATTTATACATTGTTAACATTAAGCACAAAGCTAGGTTTATAATTCCCGCCTTGTTTTTATGTTTTTGTATTTTTTTAATATATTTTTTTTTAATATTTTTTTGAATACATTTTTTTGTGTGATGTATAGTAACTCTGGATGTGCGATGATTAAACATTCCTCGCGGGCAGTGTGTTTTTGTGCAGTATGTTTTTTTTATGCAAATTGAGTTTCTCTCTTTCTGGCTTTGGCCTGGCCTGGGGATCGTTTGACAGGTTTTAGCCACAGATTTTGCAGCTCGACGGATGTCGCAAAATGCCGCAATTGGGCGTTTAATTGAGCGGAAGGGGGGAAGGTCGCCGGGGGCGAAAGTTAATTAAAATGCGCTTTTAACTTATTCACATATTTATTTGCACTCGACTGGCGCCATATGAGAAATGCATTTTTAATGTGAAACCGAGTCCTTTGTGTCCTTCTTCTCTATTTATTTTTTTTTTTGCTGACAGTAAAAGAAAGCAGAAAAAGCTGGGTTGGACTTTCTCTTAAATATTTCATTGGAAAATTAAATTAATAGCAAAGAAAGTGTATTTATTTTCAAGTTTATTTATTTATTGCCCAAGGATCTGCTTGAAATCCTGCAGCAGAATTTAATTTGGCCTTTTGCCAGCTTTATTTGGAATTAATTCGGAATATTCAAGCACTTGGAAAGTCCGATTTTTGGTCAGCTGCAGCATTAATTGCTGTGGGTGACCTACAGGCGACCTTCGTCTTGCCTGAGCTGCCTTCCCTGGCCTCCTCTTTGGCTATAACAGCCAGTCTCCCCCCGGTTGTCCTTGCCCTTGTCCTCGCCCAAGCCCCAAGTCCTTGCCAGGATTCCCTGGCTACCTGCAGCAGCTGCCGGCCATTTGGGATTTTGCAACAAGAACTGCTGCTGCTGCAGCGGCAAACAACTAACTACAACAACTGGGAGGGGGCAGGGGGGAACAAACAAAAAAAAAACATCATAAAAAGCTACAGCTACAGGATTCTGTTTCAGTTTCAGTTTCAGTTTGAGCTGCACTTCCAGGGGATTCACAATTCAGAAGGACATGCGACGGCATTGACGGATTGTTTCAACAATTTCAGCAAATTTGTCCGCTCAAACAGAAAACTTAAGTTCTTTGTTGTCTCTTTTCGTTTTCTTTATTTTTTTTTTTTGTTAGTATTTTGATCAAATTTAGACAACATTTGAGCCCAAAGGGAAAGCAAGAAATAAAAAGGGGAAAGAAAATATACAAAATGCAAATAGAAAATTAAATAAAAATATATTAAAGGCACTGAGAAGTTGTTTTTAAAGTGAAGAACTAAGTACGTAGCTAATATATAATATATACTTATAAATATGTATTCATCTTAAAATAAAAAATGTATATATATTATAAAATATAATAAATATTAATACATAATTCATATATAAATAATTTGAATTATTTTTAAGTCTTGTCTACAAATTAATTTCCTGAGGCAACTCTCTTTACTCTCTTTTATAAGTAAATATATTAATTTCCTTTTACCCTTTTTATAATATTGTAATAATTCGAATTACATAGTCTTATTTTCGTTCTTTGTTTTATTTTGTATATTTTATCTTTACTTTATTAAATGTATTAAATTTCTCTCTCTGTATCTGCCATTGTTGTCCTGTGGCAGACGCTGATTGCTTGCCTTGGTAAACTCGACTCTGAACAACTTGGAGGAAGACGGACTGCCCCTTGGCCCCAGGACATTTCTGTGGGTTTGTTGTTCTGAGCAGAGTAAATAAAAATAGAAAAAAGAAAATAGAAAAGCCAGGGAGAAATGAAGAGAGAGATTGTGAGATCAGTCTCAGTGGAAACCACGAACTTTGCCTAATTTCATTTAAACAAAATAAAAGTCTCCCTCTTTGGGTTTATTTTGGAAATCTCAATCTAAGATTTTCACTATTTCTCTGTTCTCTATTTTTGTCTCTCTATCTACCTATCTTTCTTTATCTTTTTATCTGTGTAATTCTGTATCTTTATCTCTGTATCTTTATATTTCTATGTCTCAGTATCCTACTTAAATGTATCTTAAGATAAGTGTTTATAATTATGGTTTTAGTTATGAATCTCTTTCTATCTATCCATATATCTATATGTTTGTCTTCCTATCTACCTATTTCTATCTATCTTTTTATCTGTGTAACTTTGTATCTCTAAATCTCCTAGTCTCAGTATTTATAATAAAAAATATAAAGGATCTCAATATACTTTATGTCTAGTTATAAATAATTCAATTACAAACTGCAAGCTTAACCAAGCTTCAGCTTCCCTTAGCTACCTTTCCTTCTTCTTTTTTTATCACAAATTGTTCTTAGCTTAAGCCAAGATATCCCTTTTCCGTAATCCCAAAAATGTAATCCTTATATTTTACCCAGCAACCCAGCACTTGTCAATTATCTGGACACAACAAATTCGATTAAATGCAACATAGTCTGCGGTTAACTTGGATTTGTTTGAGGACACAGTTCAGCTGGACATATAGAGACCGACATTGTTGTGTTTGCTCATCATTAGCATCACCATCATCATCATCTTCATCATCACCATCGTCATCACCATCGTCATCATCATCGTCACCATCGTCATCTTCCATCTTCATGCAGTCATCGCTCGTTGTCGTTGTCGATGTCGATGTCGGGCAAATCACTTAAGCGCACTTAATTATTTGCACAAGTTTCGTTTGGCTGCTGTCCCCTACTCTCTTCCTTGTGCCTTTGGGTCCTCTTCTCCCTTGGTCCTGCTTTTTGGGTCCTCCTCCTCGTCCTCCTCTCTGCCTGCCTTACATTTCAATCGAGTCGAGTCGACGCATCGATTCGAAGCTGGGGCGCACAACGGCGCGTATGAGTGATATGACACGTAATCAATAAATAACGGCAAAGGACCTCCCCCCAAGAAGGAGGAGGGGCAGAAGGGTAAGGAGAACTAGTTCCGCTGGGACAGCGAGTGCTGAACTCGTTCTTAATTGAATGCCCAAAGAGTGACAGCTTCCAGCAGAAAATTAATAAGTTATAATTCGATTGGGCAAAAGGACTTTTGCAAATGTCTATAAAATATCAGGCAACTCTCTAGGGAGCCATAAAAATATATATAGATATATATATATATTTCTGATTTAATTAGGAGGAAAAACCCGGAAAGATAATTAAAGTCAAAGTTGAGCTACTGACAGTTTTCGGAAGCTAACTTGCAGGATTTACTGTGCCTCAGAAAATGAATATTAAGCTTTTTACTCTCGATTTTCCCTGTCTGGCAGCATTTTCAACCATTTTCACACCCTCAAAGCCACACTCTCCCCCTCCCCGCTAGTAGCCCTGCATAATTACTTTTTCAGGGATGCCTCCGGGGCCTTGTTTACTTTACTAAATGCCTGGAAATTTTTGAACAAGATCTCTTGCTTGATTGCCTTGGCTTCTGCTTCTGCTTCTGCTTTTGTTTGTTCCATTTTCCCTTCAAGCATCTGGCTTTGATTTTATTTTATTTTTTTGTTTGTTATTTTCTTGCTTGATTTTCGTTAAGGCCGCGGGGCCATGGGGCGTATGATTAATATGCGTGAATTAAGTCAAATCGAAACGAATCAATCAAGGCAAATGTCCTAGTCAGCAGACAGACAGACAGAGAGAGAGTGTGAGAAGACCGAAGGACACTCTCCGAGGCAGAGCACTAAATCTGCATTCCCAAATGACAAAATATTTCCTGTCGCCGGGCAAAGTACAATAAAAATAAGGCTCTAAAGTGCCCAACTTCCGGTCAGGGCTAATGTCCTGTGTGCGTTGCCAGGAAAGCAAAAAAAAATAAAGAAAGGGAAAGGGAAAGGGAAAGGGAAAGGCAAAGGGAAAGGCAAAGCCAAAGGACACACACACACATCTACAGAGTGTGAGAGCAACAATGTGACACATACTAAATTTTTATTACGCCTTCACATGCACACGAAGCTCCGGAAACTGGACGCACTCTCAGGCACTAATGCAACGACATTTTTATTACGGGCCAAAACGACAGCAGTCCCCGGTTCTATATAGGCCTTTTTATAGTCCCTTTCCCCCCCACCTTATGGTGTCAATTTTTACCATGTGCCCTCAACGTGAACCCAGAGGCTGGAGAAGAAGGTTGGGCAAGGGAAACCCACACCTCGGCGGCGGTCTCGGACTCGGCCTTAGCCTTCGTCCCTTTTGCCTATAAATGTCCTGCGGCCCTAAATACGGATTTGGCCTTGTTCTTGTGTTCTTGCCCTTTCTGGGCAATGGTTACAGTGGCTTTTTGGCCAAGAAGATTGCCCAAAAATTATGCTCAAATTTGTAGTCATACAAAAATTAGGAGATGCTACACAGAAAGTGCTGGTATATTGAAAAATATATTAATTAAGGTCTTAAATAAAAGAAAATTAAATTTAGAAGATACGAAATTACTTTGATTAAATATGTAATAAGATTGTTCTGAGGATAACTACTACTTCTCCCTGATATATAATTTATTTACCAAGTAAACTAAATAAAAACTTATAATATTGTTCTTAAAATTCCTGGAAAATAAGAAATATACTTAAAGACCATATTATTTGTGCCATATTTCCCTGAAAACTTGTTAATATTTCAATATAATTCTTTGTTAATTTAATTTAAAGAAATTTTCATATATTTAGTTTATTTAAAATTATATTTTTTAATAATTTAATGATGAACATAACAAGCAAGGCAACCACATTATTTGTGACATATTTCCCTTAGAGCTTGTTAATATTTCAATATAATTATATATATAATATCAATTTAATTTAAATAAATTAAATTTTAATATATTAAATTTTCTTAATTTATATTTTAAATAATTTAATGATGAACTAACAAGCAAGGCAACTGAGAACTTGTTTATATTTATTTTATTTAAATTTTTTTAGTTTATATATAGTTTACTCAAAATTATGTTTTAATTTGTATTTATTTATTCTTTTTTTTATTATTTTTATTTATTTATTATTTTTTATTTTATTTATTTTTATTTATTTATTATTTTTTATTTTATTTATTTTTATTTTTATTTTAATAGTCAGCTAACAAGCAAGGCAACTCTTCCCCCAAGTCAGAGCATCAAATCTTCTTTCTAATTTTGCTTTTCATCACAAAAATGCTCTTTCTTTTTTTCGCAGTCTGTCCTGTCCTGTCCTGTTCTGTCCTGTCCTGTTGTGTTTTTCAGCTTAGTCGGCGTTTATTTGATTTATGGCCAGGACCGCTTGGATTTTCCGGGGGTCAAACTCGCCGTAATGATGTCCTGTCCCGCTGTCCATGATGTGATGTCTCCTGGGCCCCCGAGGGCTTCGGTTTCGGTTTCGGTTTTGGTTTTGGTTTCGGTTTTGGTGTCGGTGTCGGCTTTGGTTTCGCTTCTGTTTTGGTTTCCATTTTCATGGGTCCAGGATTCCCGAGTCGAGTTGCCAAGATTCAGGAGCCAGGAGCCGGGATCCTGGAGCCCGGACTCCCGAGCAGAGGCAATAATTAAAATCGACACTAAAGCCAGTCGACTGACAATGAAAAATGAGGCCAAAAGGGACACCTAGGCCCTGTCCTTGCGGCAGCTAATTGAAATGCTCGTCAAATAAATAAATGTTAATAATTGCAAAAAAAACAAGAAAAATAAAATGAAGAAACAGGAGCCTGGCACTCTATGAATTTTAAATTACATATCTCAGTCTGAAGCCGCAGAGAGTATTCTTTGGGCCGCCAGACGTTTTTTTTCGCCGGCTCTCGTCCCGAATTTGAATATTTTAATATTCATGGGAAATGGCTCTGGCATTTTTGGGGGGCTCTGGCGGCGGCAAAAGTTTCCTCTAATTTGCGGCTTTTGCTAATGAAAATTAAATGGAATAGCTTAAAGGAGTCTGAATTAATGTTTGACTTTATCTAAACGGGAAACCGGTTGCCTTGCCACACATAATTAAACAATTTTCGTGTGCAATTTTCAGTAGAAAAAAGGGGGAAAGTAGGTGAAGGAGGAGGACTAGGAGTAGGACCAGGACTAGGACTAGGATCTGGCCTAGGAGCCAGAGTAGTTACAAAACTAAAAGCTGCTTGTAACCCGGATCCAAGGGCAGAATGCATAAATCAGTTGGGACGCCTGACAGGCTGTCTGAATGCTGGATTCCCCACTTATCTATTCCTGATTTGCCTAGGTGCTTCAGGGGGAGGGGAAACATCCTTAACATCCTGCCAGGCCCTCAGATCCTGCCTCTGGCTTCCCTCTTGACCAGTTTTGCCTCGCTCTACCCGCATAATTGTTTGTTATTTATGATATGTTGTATATTCTATATGTTTTATAGAAGCTCTCCCTCTGTCTTTGATGTCTGACACAGGGCTTTAGCTGCACATTTCCATTTCTGTGGCAGTTCATTCGAAACGAATTAATAAGGAAAAACAAGAGGGGAAATGGCCGCAGGACATGGGCTGCTACCTGCCGCAGAAACAGCTCAGGAAACTTGTAGCAAATTTGGGCTAGATTCACGCTGCTAATGATATATATATAGAGATATATATATAGTATATATAAAGATAATGTATATATAGTATAAAAATATCAAAAACCTCTGGCCACAAAATCAACTGAAAGTGAAAGGCGATAGCATTGAAGTGAGGCAAGCTGACAAAGGCTTTTCCCCTCCAACAAAGACACTCGGTTTTCCCATTGTTATGGCAACTTTTCATATCTAGTTTATTTTTTTGAGACATTAATACCCTTGAGTTGGCAACTATTAAGGAGCAGAAGCAGAAAAGATAACAAATATTTATAGAGCCGAATAAAAAAACAAAGAGAAAGATATTTAATCTCAGCTTTGATTATTTAATTAAGTTTTTTGAAGATTAGAATAAAGATACTTTGTTGATGTTTCAGCAAAAACATGAATTTATTTATTAACTTATTAGGTATTTATTTCAATTCATATTGAATTATATTTAATCTCAGCTTTGATTATTTAATTAAGTTCTTTGAAGTTTAGAATAAAGATACTTTGATTATGTTTTAGCAAGAAACATGAATTTATTTATTAGCTTGTAAGGTATTTTTTTAAATTATTATTTATATTAGTACAGTATTTTTTACGGTACCTTTTAAAATAAATTTGTCTTACTTATAGCTAGCTTCTTTTATATATCTTTTTATATATATTTCCATTATTAAAATATTAACCAAAACCCTTGGACAAATTTTTATTTATCCTGCTCAATAAATACTTATCTTATTACTCATAATTTCGCTTTTTAATTTCACAATTTGTAACAATTTTTTCACCATTTACTGACAGTGCAATATTAATCATACGCCCTGTTGAACGATTGCAATTAAATGAAAATTGGCAGCGGACGACGGAAGGCGGTCGATTGCTTAAAGCTAATTTGATTATCGGATCATTACGATGGCCAGCAGAGAGAGAGAGAGGAGGGGCGAGAGGGTAGAGAAGGGAAAAGTCGGTTGCAGGGTGGAAAATCACTGCAAGAGATTAACAATTACACAGAATTGCGGTCAACAAGTGAATGGAAACAGAGGTGGAAATGGGTAATGGCCAAGGAAACAGGGGATGGGAGTGGAGAGAATAAAGAGACGGACAACAGACGGACAGAGACGGACAACAGACGGACAAACCCACTGAATGACTTTGGCACACAAAAGACGCTGGCCATAACGATTTAATGTTGGTCTGCACAATAGTTCCCTCCAACTTGGCCCAAAAGACACTGCAACATATTAACTAGCTACAATTTGATCTGTTATAAATTATAAAATAAACAAGAAAAGAAGCTTCGAGTAAAAGAGTGTTTTATACCCTGGAGCAATTTTTATGGGTCAAAACTAACTCAAAAAAAGGGTTTAATTTTTGATTGGAAAGCTTTTTTATGTAAATTATTTATTGGATTAACAAATCTGCATATAGAACTTTACATTTAAATTTTGGTAAAATTTATAAAAAAGATTTAACGATGTAAGCCCTTAGCAAATTTTAAAAATTTGGTTTCAAAATTTGTTTCTAATTTTTTTTTTTCAATAATTTATTCTGATTTAATAATAAGCCTTTCAATGACAAATTGTAACATAAATGAATCTTTATAAAAAAAAGCAGGCCATCTTATGATCTTAAGAAGAACAAAATACTCAAATTTTTTTAATTTTCAACAATTTTTCATATGAATATTTTTTACAAAATCAAAAATTGCATAACTTGGCCAAAAAGGCATTAATTTTGATTCGGAAAGCTTTTCTGTGTTGGTTTTTTATAGGTTAACAAATCTGCATACCAAGTTAAATAAGTTTTAAAAATTAAATTTTTTAAGAAATTTTAAGAATTTTAATGATGTTACCCCTTATAAAATTTTGAAAAAATGGGTCCAAAATTTTTTTCCACCAAACATGGCTAGATCGATTCGGAATTTAATGCTGATCAAGAATATATATGATTTATAGGGTCGGAAATGACTTCTTCCTGATTTACAAGCTTCTAAATTCAATTTTAATACAACTCCTGACAGAAATCACAACAAATTAAATAATTACATGTAATAAATTAGCAACTAAACTGAAACTTAGTTAAGAATAATAGCCTAATTTTAATAAGTAAATTGTATTTGTTAATACAATAAAAATCCATCAATCAATCAACAATTTTAAAACCCTGGAAAGGGAATAATACCAAAATATTATATTTATATAATATATATAATATATAATATTTATATTTGTTTTTAAACTTCTCTGGATTTAATTTTTTATTTTATTTTAATTTATTTTGGTTTCTTTATACAGAAAATTATTTAAATTTACTATTTATAATTTTGTTGAAAATAAAATCAATCTAAGATCCTTTTCGAGTAAAATAATATATATTTAAATTATTTAAACTTATATCTTGCATTTAAATGCCAAATAAACTGTATTTTGCGTTGGGTTTTTTATTTAATAATTATATCTATATAATATTAATTATATATATTATATTTTATTTTGTATTTTATAGAAAAAATGTCTCTTTTTTCTTTTTTTTATATTTATTTTCTCCCGTGTAGATAAATTCCCTTCCCCCCAAGACTTATATCAAGAGCGTTCAACACTCGACGTCAGACGAAGGCGTGAGGGAAACGCCTAGGAAAGCCCTCGACTAAGAAATACCCAGTACCCAAAGCTTAAAGTAACCTAAAAATTAATTCAAATTAAAATAGAATATAAAACTGTTTTAAGTTAACTATTTAAGTCTAATAAAATTCATAAATATATTTTAATATCTAGTTTTTTATCTGTAATCATACCCCTTAGACTTAGGGTGCTATAAAAGCCACAAGGACGCCACGGACCTTCAGCTTATGCTTCTTCTTGCCTGTTATCGATAGTCATTGTCTGCCACACACACACACACGCTCTCGCACACACACCGAGGCACACTCGAGTCCCCAAGTTCCTTATTGATGGCGAATATTACGCCAACTAAGCAAATTAAATTGTTTACATTGACAAAGGCCAAAAGGAGAGGGCCAGGACAAATGGTGTGGCAGCAGGACGACGAGGACGACGACAACAGCGAGGAGCTGGACGAATTATGGGCTGCAGCGGGGCGTGGCTCATGACGCATAACAACAAGAGCGGAGGTAGGTAGGTAGCGGAGGTACAAGGTAGCCAGTCAGACAAACAATGACCAACATTCAGTAGCCACCACCTTCAGCCACATTTAGAAGGAGGAGGAGTAGGTGCCTTTTCCCCATCACACTTTTCCCCCGCACACTTTTCCCCAGCACACTTTTCCCCGGCAAATGCGAAGACAAAATAGATGCACACAACTTTTCCTACACGAAAGACAACGACCAGGACAACGGTCAGGACAACCCACGATCCAGAACCCAAGGAATTCTCCAGGCAACCACTCGCCGGGCTGAAATTATGCACAGTGGCCACTGGCTAAGAGAGGGGGGAAAAGCGGGGGGTAAAGGGTTGCCTTTCCTTTCCTGGGTTTTTCCTCGGTTCAGTGATTTCCGCAAAATTATATTAGCCACTAAGCCACTAAGGGTACAGCCTTGTGCTAAACTATAAACACAAATAAAGCTTTAACAGAAGAGTTAAGTCTTTAGGATTATTATTTGCTTGAGAAATTTTTAAATTTAAAGAAATAAGAAAAGAAAATTAAAGAAAAAATCAATCAATAATCAAGCTGCAATTTAAGCTACAAAATTATTTTCCCAGATTTAAGTTTCATATTTTAATTTATATATATTTTTGTACCATTTTGTTATCAATTTTTCTGGCTTAAACTATAATTCTTTATCAATAAAATATTCAAAAAAATGTATATATAATTCTTAACCATTTGTTTTTAATTTTTACTGCCTTTCACTATAATTTCTTATCAATTAAATATTTAAAAAAATGTATATATAATTCTTAACCATTTGTTTTTATTTTTTTCTAGCTTAAACTATATTTCCTTATCAATTAAATATTTCAAATAAATTAAAAATCCTTTAAGAAAATCCTTAAAAACCTATGGTCCCTGCCCAAGCTAGTTCCACTGTACAAAAGCCCGACTGAAAGAGAGCTGCAAATGTTTTATTGCCTGCCAAAAACACACACAGAGAACCTTCAGCACCGAGAGACCCCCCGGCAGGACGAAGGACCAAGGGATATAGGCTTCGTTTTAATCGAGTTGATTATAAGTAGAAGAGTGACAAGTTTCAACAGCATTAAAAACTGAGGCAGGATTGTCTTCCTGCCTCGTTGTAGTGTTTGGGAAAATGTTTATTTTTGTGTGCGGGGGGACAGAACGGGTTAAAGGACACAGGGATATAGTATCCTTATACACACACACATAAACACCTTATGGCTTATGGAAACCTTCTACATTTCACAGCAGCAACAAAACTCTACGAGGATAGTTGTGGGCCAGGAAAACGCTCTTTTGGCTTTTTGTAATAAACTGGACCCTAAGCGGCTGCTTTTTTTTATTTCTCTCACTTTCACTTGCCTTCTCTCTTCCTTTTTTTTCCCCCCTGTTTTGCCTGTTTTCCCTGCTTTTCCGCCATAAAAGGCCGGGCGTAATATGATAATCAAACTGAGTGCCAAAAACAGGACCTTGTCCAGGGGGGCGTGCGAATAGAGGCGGGGGCGGGGCGGGGAACCGGAGCCCTTGGCAACCGCAGCCTTCTCAATGAGTTTTTGGCCATTTAAAACAATTTTATTTGATTTTGGGGAGACCGAAAAAAAAATAAGGAGAGCACAAAAAGTGCTGCCATAAATGACTCTATTAAATGACGATTAGCCCAGCATCGACGCAGGGATACACTTTAAAAATCACTGGCAAGGTGACAGGAAATTAATTATACTTAAAGTCGAATGTGGTTAGTTCTTAAAAAAGGTTGTAAAAATAATATAAGTAATATAAATAATATAAATAATAAAAATAATATAAATAATATAAATAATATAAATAATATTAATAATATAAATAATATAAATAATATAAATAATATAAATAAAATAAATAATATAAATAATATAAAAAATATAATATTTATATATAAAATAAATAAATTAAATAAATTATAAATTCAGAAAATTCTAAAAATTTTATTTATTTTAATTTTTAAGATTTTATTTAATTTTTAGTATTTATTTTATAATTTTTTATTCAGTTTTTCCGCCTAATTATGACTCTTTTTAAAAGGTTTCTTCAATATTTTGTTAACCTCTTGCAGAATATATTTCTATTCCTTTAAAGAAAGATTTTAAGTGAATTCTTTTTAGCCTTATTTTGTCTCCTTTTCAGATTTAATTTTTCCTTCAAATCGAATAAGATACTCGCAGGACCTCAGGCTGTACTCAACGACCTTTGAAAATTAACCAAAATTATATAGAAAGTCGTTAAATAATAATAAAATTGTCAAGCTAAGCAGCAAATCACAAACAAAAATATTTCCTTAAGTATTTATACAAATATATTTTCAATTTATTTCTTTACAATTAAAATGTAATTTCAATATTACCCATAAAATAAAATCCTTAGTATTTTATAAGTAATATTAAAATTAAGTTTTAATTGGAAAGAGGTACATTGACAATATATTTTTATAATTATTATATAATTATACCAATATCTTCTATAAATTATCTTTCTATTCATGAACTCAACAAGTTTCTACTTTAATTTTGTTCCTAGCAGAATTTTAAACAAAAACTTTTCCATTGCCGAAACTCAGCTTCTCTGGCTTTTTCTTTTTGTTTATTTTTATTAAAAATCTGTTTATGACTTCGCACAATTCCATTGAAAACTTGGCCACTCATAACTGGAAATCTGCAACTAAAAACTTTTGTGCAGCCTTCGAAACGAGTTGAAACTGTTGTTGGCCTCGAGTGTGCCTGCCGGTGCTGCTGCTGCTGCTCCCTGATGCCCGACTTGATTAATAACCTCGATATCCTGGCACTAAGTACTATATGGCATATGTCAGCTGCTACTATATTTATATGTTTATATACTTTATATATATATTTTCAAAGGCCACAAGCCAGATTTGATTAGAGAAAATTGCCAGGCATTGCCTTGATGTGTGTACAGAAATTATATATTTACATTGATAATTGGTTTGAAGGATTCACAATTTCTGATTAATAGTGAAGCTTTAATAATATATAATTTATATATTCCCTTAGGCTTCCCTTCTCATATATTAACACTAATAATAAAACCCATTTTTTGTTTTGTGGAATATAATTAATGATGAGCCATTACGCTGCCACGTTTCTGTTGACTTGTAAAAGGTTGATCCTTGTATCCTTTTGTTTTCTTTTTTTGCCAGCTGATAAGCGAATCCTTGAATTTATTTACGCGCCAAACTCGAAATGCCGGCACACACAGGAAAAGGAAGGGGAAAAAAGCACAAGTACATATAGCCGAGAGAGAGGTCCTGGCAAAATCAGTCCAGAATTCAAATGTGCGGGGGCGGGAAAGTGTACATTTGCTTTTGTTAATTACTTTTCAGTTGGCACACGGGAACGCACTCGAAAAAAAAGGAGCAGAAGGATCAGATTATCAAGGATCAGATAATAAGAAACACAACGATTTGCTGCAGCTTTGCGTGCGAGGAAACGAACGGATAAGATGGATAAAACGGTTAAAAAAGCACTCAAGTCAAGTCGCCCGTCGCGGACACTGTTTTTCGCATGTCAACACGCGCCAAAATGTTGCTAGCGACTGAGCTCGGATTTTCAATTTTCCCAGCATTTTCCGCCCCCTGTCGGTCGGTCGGTCGGTCGGGGGGGTTCATTGAGAAAATCGCCAGTCAGCTGGAGGCGAGGAGCAAAACAAAATCAGATGGCCATATTCGCCTCAAATTCTGCACAGGAGCTGCACAGCTGATGCTGTGCAGGAGCTTTTTCAGGAGCTTTTTCGTGGCGAGCAGGACGCATGCGCAACACCTGCAAAAGCTTTTGGCTCTCTCACCTGTTGCTTGTCGGGGGGAGTGTCCTCGACGCAAGGATACCCTACTTTAAGCAGATGAAATGGTTGCTTACTTAATGGAAAGGGGAACATTTCTCAATACTCAACTTGTGGTGCTTTTATTTGTATTTAATTTTTATTGTATATATTTTATTTTATTTAATTAAAAAAGTATATGTATTTCTCTAAATAAATTATATAATTGGAAACTGTATTTTGGAGTATTTTTTTTCTCTTTATAGCAAAGTTGCCTACTTTCTTCGTACTTTCTTAGCTTTAAGGACTACTTTGCAGCCAAGCTTTTTCGGTAAGAGCTTTCCCTCACCTTACCCAGTCAACATAGAATTGGACACAAGAATCTCTGAGACTCAAGTTAATTCATCAAATTTCCCAGAATTAATTTTATATTTAAATATTAACAAGAAATGGAGCGAATTTAGGCGATTAAATGTTTGTTTATATTTTAGAAATTGGGTTAAATGCAAAAAAATACCTATTAGAAAAAAATTACCTGTATAAAGTAATAACAAAATAATGTTTTTGAAATTTTTATTATTTAATTTTTAAGACCATAGTATTAATAAAATATATTTATAATATTTCATAATATATTAATAATATTTAATAATATATTATAATCATACTATGGTTTTTAGAAAATTTCAAAAGCATTATTTTTTGTATTACTTTATTTTAATTATTATATTATATTATTATTATTATTATATATATATGTATTATTATCTATATTATATACTATATATTATATATTATATATATATATTTTATATAAAATGTATATTTTAAACAAGAAAGGGAAAATGTGGGACGAGTTTGGGTAGAAACGGACAGACGGACAGACGGACAGACAGACGGACAAACGGACATACGAACATACGGACAGCTTGACATACAAACATAGCTAGATCAACTCGGCTGTTGATGCTAATCAAGAATATATATAACTTTATAGACACAAAAATATCTCCTTTACTGCGTTGCAAATTTCAGATTAAAATTTAAAAAATACCTAAAATTAAAATACCCTGCAAAAACACAGACAAAAAGCCTTTCCAAGAATCATAATTCATCATAACATTGGTCCACAGACATCCATTTATGCCGTAATCTAATCAAGAGAAATGTCCCAATCTCGGGATATGGTAAATTGAATAACGACCGTCACCGTATGCACGGCGCAGAGCAAACACACAAATTGAATTATCCGCCAGCCAGGACATGGACCATGTCTTCGTCCTTCTCCCTGCTATTTACCATAATTAATTAAGTTTGCAACCATGTCCAGGGGAATATCAACCAAGCAACCAAAGTCGAAGCAATCTAATTTGAGGGCCCGAACTTTGAACTGTAATTAATATGGCCCGAAACTGGCCCCCATCTCTGCGGTGACGTTAACATGTACCGGAGGACACAGTCACCTGGCCACATCGAGATATGTGTTAAGTGAGCACTCACCTCGATGGTGATGTGATGGCCGCGGGAGCGGAAGTTGTCATCGTTGCTCCTCAGATTCTTCGAGTCGATTTGCACATTCGTCTGCATCTTGGAGAGTCCGATGCCTGGAATGACAGCCGGAGATAGATAAACATTTATGGAATGCCGTACATATATGAAATGTGTACAGGTCCTGTTACTAGCTTCCCCTCAAAAAAAAAGGAAAAAAAAGGAAGAAAAAAGAAAGAAAAAAATAAAGAAAAAATGTAGAAAAAAATGAAGGAAAAAATGAAGAAAACACTTATCGTAAACTGCACTCGATTGGGTGAGGAAAAGCCTTGGACTTTGACTTTGACTTCAACTTCGACTACGACTTCGACCCAATGATGCGTGCTCCCGATAAAGATGCCAACAGGAAAAAAAAAGAAAATAGCAGGAAATTCCCATGAAATGACCCTATA
Source organism: Drosophila seguyi (assembly GCA_008042675.1). Taxonomy (NCBI): domain Eukaryota; kingdom Metazoa; phylum Arthropoda; class Insecta; order Diptera; family Drosophilidae; genus Drosophila; species Drosophila seguyi. The sequence goes on along the minus strand of VNJU01002912.1, from coordinate 6,753 downwards.
AACATGCCAGTCATAAAGAGCCTACCAACTCGAGAAATTCTGGCAAAATGGCCGAGCATGTAGGCATCAAATTTATTAAAGAGCCACGATTTAGGATCAAAGTGTTTCCCATTTGGCAGAATGCGTTTACAATGTGCACTAGTAATAAATATATATATTAACTAGAATAAAAACTATACATAAATAAATACCTAAAATACCTTTTCTGAAAGTATTTTTATTATTTTTACAAATTACATATACAAAAGCATGTTTTTAATTTCATCAAAATCGATTTATTTTATGAAGAAAAAACAACAAGAAAGCAATCTTGTTCAAGTCAGTACAAATAATTAAAATGTGTTATAATAATAATAACTAAAATATAAAATTTAATAATAAACATTTTTTCTACTAGTTTTTTGTTGAATTTCAAATACATACTTATCCCACCATTACGTACACGTAATTTTTTTGAAACTGAGCTTTAAATGTTGGCAATATTTTATTAAGTTTGTAAAATTGATATTTTTAACGTCTTCTGGGAAGCCATAATTTAAATATAAAAATTTTTGTTACTAGTTTTTTGTTGAATTTTAAAAACTTATTACTGCATTACGTATACGTAATTTTTTTGAAACTCAGCTATTAATGCCGGAAATATTTTAATAAGTAAAATGGATATTTTTAACGTCTTCTAGGAAGTTATTGCTCTAAAAAGTGAATTATTGCTTAATAATATTTTACGAATTTTTTTAAAGCAAAGTTCCCAAACAAAATTACGTATACGCACTGGTATCCTTAGTATTTAAAATGTTAGCAAAAACTTGTAAACTGCCAAAAATAATTTTTATAAAATGCTATAAAGCCCTCAACTTCAAGTTCTTTTCACATACCTCTTAATTTATTTGTAAATAAATACTTTGTACAATCCTGTCACAACTAAACACTTTTTTCTTCTATTTACCTAATATCGCTACAAACCTTACGAAAAAAATCAAAGAACTCCTTGGAGTAGAGTAACCAACGTGGAGAACAAATAAAAAAAAAAGTGCCATAAAAATTCATAAAAGAATATGCCGGAGAATTATGTGAGCAATTTTCATCAGGCCCGGTTTATAAGTCGGGAAGTCAGTTCTGCATTCGCGCCCGTTCTAATGAATGTCCTTTGGTATGCCGCAAGCTGCGGCAAGGATAATGCGGGTGGCAAGGGGTGGCAATGGGAGAGCCATCAGCAACCTGCCGGGGATTTGCTTCTCCTTTCTTTACATTTTTGTATTTTATTTTATTTTCTTTTCTTTTTTTTTGGCGCTGTCACTGTCAACGTGCTTCATCCACTTTGCGTGCTTGTACTCGTTTTTGGGGCTTTTATTTTATTTTTTATTTATTTACGTAGTACATTTATATTGTATTTATTTTTTTTTTGTGGGTAAATCGGAAAACCGCATTGTCTGTGTGTTAATCGGCAACCAACAAGTGCAGACATGGCAAATCCATTGCCAGCCGAATTTTCAATTTAATTTGCACCTCTTTATTTATGCAGCAGCCAAGTGAGCGCGTTACGCGAGTGCCCTGCCAGCGGGAGCTCGAATCCTAGTTGTCTGGAGTCCTTGCCCCCGCCCCCCACCCCCTTTTTCCGCCTCAATTTAGTTGCCCCGCCGCTCGGGGCAACGCACCATGGCGTTGGGCGAGTGTCGGAAAATTCACTGGAAAACTGTGAAAATATTTGAAGGCAGAAGGAGCGAGGTCCTTGCAAGGCAATAAGAAATAATGCACTCCTTGCTGGGTAAGTAGTGGTAAAGGAACCCCATCCAGCTGCTGGTTTTGAATTGAAATTGCAGAAGAGAATCTCTAATTTGCTTACAACTTTGAGTTGCTCAATTCTTTACGAAAATATTCAATGTCTTAGGGCTACTTGTAGGGGGAATTTTGTGATATAACTGTGAATATTAACTTTCTTTCTTAATATTTACTTTCATTTCAATTTGGAATCATAATTATTGTTACTAATATTCATTGAAAATTAAATTAGAATAATTTAAGCTGTTCAAAAACAATGAGTAATACTAGTTTAATAATATTTCTTTCAATTAAATATTACTGTAAATAATAAATACATAATAAATGTATTCATAATCCTTTTGTAAAGTCAACACTAAAAAAAATATTCCTACAAAGTCTGCCCATCCAAAAAGATAATTTTTCTTTATTATAATTAATAATACCTAAGTCAAAAATGCATTTTTTTAAATTCAGAAATCATATTTGATTTTTTCCCACCAAACTAGTTACCATATTTTTAAATATTTTCTGATTAATAAACAAGAATTTTATTATAAAATTTAAATATCCAAGACTTTGCTTTTTTCCCTTTCAAAATAACCCAGAAGATTTCAAAAATATCGAATATTTATCGATAAAATATCGATGGACAAACACATCTCGGGTGCCAAGCAAATCAAGTGTGGCCGTACTTTCGATAAATAAAACACAACTTGGCCACACAATTTAAATTTAAATGTAATTTTAAATTTAATATCCAAGACTTTGTTTTTTCCCCCCAAAATAACCCAAGAAGACCTCAAAAATATCGAATTTTGATCGATAAAATATCGCTGGACACATCCCGGTTGCCAAGCAAATCAAGTGTGGCCGTACTTTCGATAAATAAAATACAACTTGGCCACTCAATTAGCCACAAAAGCAATGCAATTGCATATGCATGCAGCGTTTTCCCCCCATTTTCCACAGTTTTTCACTGTTTTCCCCCCACACAATTTTTACACTATTTTCTTTGGGCGCATTTTCACGGCCCTTTGAGCTTGCGGCGTGGTGGGAGGGGCAGGGTAGGGGTGTAGGTTTGGTGTGTTGGCCAATCAAGTTGCAATTGTTGCCGCTGTCAAACAACAGAAAAATTCGTTGCATATTTGAGGCCGGTGTGTGTGTGTGCAGTTTTCCGGCCACCGGCGAATGTGTTTTTGCATAAGTGACTTGGGCTCTGAATTCTGCGTGAATCCCCCCTGAAGAGATCCCTTTAAAAGGGATCCCTTTGAGCCATTCAATATATATACGAGACGAGTCCTTGGACTGAGGAATATCTTTTGAGCTTCGGTGGCGGCTCTGATTTCGGCAGTCAAATGGTTTAAACGGCAAACTGTAAGCCAAGATATGTGTCTTTTGCCATTTAAAGCATAAATAGTTTGTGCACTGCAAGAAGGTATTACAAATATTTTAAAATATAAATATAAATAATATACAACTAGGAAAGTTTTTAGCAAACTTTGTATATTATTTAGATATTTAAATCTGTTCAAGATATAATAAATTTCTTGCTCAAATAATCCTTCACTCTCTGCTCTTATTTCTTACTCTGCCTTCGATTGACGCCCCTTGTGGCTGATGTCCTTTGAGGTGCCTGCTGTTGTCATTGTGGGCCAAGTGTCTATTATTCGCAGCATTTGCATCGGTATAAGTGTGCGTGTCCCGAATGCGTATGGCTCCATTCGGCATTTCGCTTTTAGTGTCTCCATTGGGGAATGTGAGGACGGGAGGACTTGGTATCCAAGGACCTGGTACTGCGAGTTGCGAACTGCGTAGCAAGGATTCCGGCAATGGGCCATGGAAATATCTGTGAGTGGCATCGGGAATTTCGGTGGCAGCAACAGCAGCAGCAATCAGGATTCGCTCACGACAGCCACCACCACATTCGCGCCTAATTCGATCACCGTCTCGGCCATCATTCACGGTCCTCTTTCGGCCTGGCTTATAGTTTTCCCACTTTGGGCTTTCATCATTTCCGTTTCCAGCTGTGGCGGATTTTCTGTTTCTGAATGCTGATTGCTTGACATCTTTTGGTTACATTTGAGTTTTGGGTTTTTATATAGCAAAGTTTGGCTATTTACAAGATTTTGTTTTAGGAATAAAAGTATTTACAAGATTTATTTATAATAATAAAAATATTTACAAGATTTCTTTATAAAAATGAAAATTTTTACAAGGATTCTTTATAATAAAAATATTTACGAGATTTCTTTATGAACACAAAAATATTTACAAGATTTTGTTACAATAATAAAAATGTTTACAAGATTTTAATGCTTTCTGTGATCATTTCATTTAAAAAAAATCACTAATTGGGATTTTATTCAGATATTTTAAAATTATTTCTGGTTAAAAAACTAGTACATACTTCATTATGTATTTTATTACCAAATTAAATTTAATTTTTAGAGACTTAAAAACACTTGAGTTTCTGTTTAAAAGTAATAAACATGTTGGGATTATGATACAAATATTTTATAAATATTTTAGAGCATCTTTTCAGATGAGTTTGTATGTGAAATATCTTGAATTTATTACTTATCTTATTCCCAAAATGACTTTAAATATATTAACCAATTCAATGACACCTTAATTTCTTCCTTGTTTTTTTTTTTCACTCCTCTTTTTGACACTTTCCTCAGAGTTTTGTTTGTAGCTTTTAATAGCTTCTCATAGACCTCAAGTCAATCACTTGGCAAATTCACAGTGACTGCGGGTGAACCGTAACGGTGACAGCCAAGGGGGGGCGGGACCCACTCCACCCCTCCTGTGGCTTCTTGGTATTCCCCCCCACCGCCTCATGTACACACATATGTGTGTGTATCCTGCGTGTGTCTTCGTAATCATTTTCTAGATAATAAACAGCCACAGATATTTCAGCCGCACACGCTGAGATACTCAGATACAGATACAAGCACGGGGATACGGATAGTCTGGAGGCGTATCTCTGGCCATCAGGAAGGTAATGGGAATGGAATCGGAGTGTGGCTTCGAGTTGTCATTGTGGCGCACAACAACGACGACTTTGTATTTCATTATTTATATTTATTTATTGTGAATGCTGGCTGAGTGCTGCTACCTTGGCTGCAAATCCTGGCGGATTCTGGTTTCTTTTCAACGGAAATGCCTTAAAGGGGAAAGAGCTAAATGCATCCTGCAGCAACTACAAACTGCAGCTAGCAAGGATCCCGTCACCGACAATTAGAAAGGGAGTGAAGCACACACAACAGACACAGAAGACAATCCGATTCCATTCTCAGCTGCACTGCGAGAAACATGCACAGCATTTGAAAGGGAATTTATCAAGCATTTCAGAGCATGAAATATATATCTAAAAAAAGGTTTAAAAAATAATTAAATCCTTTTAAAAGCATAAATAGATTTGATAAAATTTTGTTCTTCAACAACTTGCAGTTTAGTGCATTTAATGGATTGCCTCAAAATGATTGACAAATGAAGCCAAGACCATGAGTTGGCGTGAAACTATTAAACAATGACAGGGCCAAGCTAAGGAGAAACCATTGGGAATCCCCTGATTCAGCAGGAAGGACTCTCGAAAGCTTTGAACAAAAGCAGATTTTATAAATTGATAGCCCGACTTCAGTAGATAATTGTTATTTATTGCAGCTACTAGAAATTTAAAGCTGCAAATACAAGTTTGTTAAAATTTAAAGCTTCACATAAAATTTACTAAAATTTAAACTTAAACTTAAAGCTGCTTTAGTTTCTGGTTTATAATTTACACCTGGCAGCAGCAGCAGCAGCAGCAGCAGCAGCAGCAGCACATTCCTTTCCCCCCTCTAAAACTGCCTTATTTCATGGGGCTTTTGCAAAAGGGGGAACCCCGGCCCCCATTGATATTTTTCCAACCACTTTGCAGTCCCGGCTGCCTTCTCGCTGGGGGAGTTTTCTTTTCAATTTTCCCTCGGCAAACATCATCAACAATGTGCGAAACAAAAAATTAATTGAAATAGCAGAGGCTGAAGAGAGACAACTTACTGGCTTCTCTCTCCCCCTTTCAAGGCCTTTCAAGAGGTAAAAATGCACATAATAATAATCATAAATATTATTAAAAAAAAGAAGCAAAGAGAAACACTATCGTACATAAGCTGAATTTATGCGAGCGAGTGTGTGGGCTTAATAAAAAATAAAAGAAATATATACACAAGCTCAATTTGGCCTTCAATATATTCACATAAAATAACTTAAGAGAGACAAGCTTTGGCATTTCGTTGTTATTTTTATTTTAACCTTTAAAGGTAGAAATATGTTAAGCTAAAAAGAAGAAAGGAAGCTAAGTACGGCCCGCCGAAGTTTTAATACCCTTGCAGCTTGATTAACAAACAAATCAGAGATTGGACCATCGATATTCAGCCTCTTAGTTTAAGTTGCAACAGAGGTTTACTCTTGAAAAAAATAAAGCTAATTAAAGGAAGTTTTTGAAAACAAAAAAAGATTTGTTTAAATAATACAAGAAAATATTTGGGAAGGGTTTTTAATTTTATTTCAAAGTTTGCCACGCACTAAAGGATTCCGACCTATATATCCGACCCTATAAATCATATATATTCTTGATCAGTATTAGCAGCCCAGTTGTTTTAGCCATGTCTGACATTTTAAGCAATTTTTTCAAGAAAATTTAGGGTGTTATATACAAATTTTTGGATTTTCCACAATTTTAAAGGTTTTAATGGTTTTTTGATCATAACTTGGCTTAAACGCAACCGATTTCACTCTGGTTTGGATTTTTCTTCTTAGTTTTTTAATGCAAACTTTTCTGCATTCAAAACTCAATATCTAAATTTTTGACCAATTTTTGAAAATGTTGATGATGTAACCCCTTACATTTTTTTCAAAAAATGGGTCAAATTTTTTTTTGGCCGGACATGGCTAGATCGTTTCTGCTTTTGATGCTGATCAAGAATATATATGGTTTATGGGGTCGGAAATGTC
>VNJU01002911.1:0-46985 GCA_008042675.1 Drosophila seguyi | reverse complement strand
AACAAAGCGCAAAATGTAAGTAAAATTGTGAATTTTTTTAATGTTATTAATTTTGCGTGTTTTCCAAGGGGAAAACATCGAACGAGCCATCAAGACGTTCCCATTTTGAAGTTTATGCGTGAACACTTAGATGGTGCCCGCAGTTTTACCAAAGGGGACAGGGTGGCTATTGCGGCTTATTGGGTAGACTTGACAGTGGAACTCAACGCCCTGGACCCCCCAATGAAAACTGCGGAAGAGTGGAAAATTGTAAGTAGTTAATAGCTAGTGAATAAAACATTAAACATTGTTATTACAGGTTTGGAAAGATTGGAAAATCGCAATTAAAAGGAAAATAGCCAACAACAACAAGGAGAGACGAGCAACCGGAGGTGGGCCTTATAGGCAGGTGCCGTTGACCGCCGTGAAAGAAGAAATGGCACAGATATGCAATATGCATGAGGCGGTTGAAGGGATTCCAGGCGTCCAAACATTTGGCTTGCAAGAAGTCTTCGAAGGCAAGAATATAAAGGAGAATGTGGAGATAGTGGAAGCCGATATATGGTATGCATATTATTATTATTCAAAATCATCTCTTAAAGGCTGTTTAATAAACTTGTTTTTTTGTTTTAAAACCTTCTCAAGAATGCAGCAATCAAACAGGAAACAATCTGTGCTGAAGGAGATAAAAGTGGGTTGCAAAGAAGCTGATATTTCATCTCGAATTTGAGAACTTGACGTACAATTAGGAACGTCTTAATTTTCTTGAAATTCACCTTGGACCACGCACAAAATCTTGGTCGTTATGTTCTCGACATAAATTGTGAATTGCACAGCAAACATTTATTACACAAGCTACCTTTTCGGGGCTGTACAGTATAATTTCCTGGAGTAACCGGAAGCGGCTTTTAATTACTCCAAATGTTATTTCTACAGCATTACGTGCAGCAGCATGTCGAAGATTAAACCTATGTTGGTTGGACCCTGCAGATGGATTCCTGTAAGGAGTTAGTAGAAAGGGCTCCAGAGGATAACCAGAGTCCCCAAGAAGCCAATTGCCATGGGAACCATTGTTGTACTCTTCCTGAAAATACAACTTGACTTCGCTCTGACCCCAAGCGCAAGCGGCGTGGGTTGCTCCTGGCTTTGATGCATCGACATAAATGACTTTAAGGTCATGATCGCATATCTGTAGAAGTTAATACTACACATGTAAAAGTACCCATTCAAAATGCATTACTGACTATCATAGCATTGTTACTGAAATAACCTTTTCGGTTAAAATAAATGGGTTCTGCACGGGCAGGCTTCATTATTTTGAAGTGGGTCCCATCGATGCAGCCCACTACTCCTGATATTCCAAACTTAGAATAAAAGTACCTTTTGCATTTCATATGCATTTCATCTGATCCTCTTAATTTTATGAAACGGGGACAAAGAATTCTCCGAAGTAGTGGAAGTACTTGCCAAAGAATTCTTCCAACCGATTGCCTTGACAAGGAGAGATAAATATCCTTTCCAATCGCTCTTTGGAACGACCCAATACCTAAAAATCGCAATACTGTTGCTAATTCTAGTACAAGGGGAATTTTAGAACTCTTCATTTTATCCTTAATTATATTAAGAATCATCTAAAAAGGGGCCTTCGCCACCCTGTAGTTATGCAGAAAGCTTTTATTTAAAATAAAACAAATTAGTTGTGGGTTAAGCAAAATGAAAGAAACTACATACGTTGCGTTGCGTCTGATTGGGAAAATGGATCAGATGCGCATCTCATAATCCTGCGCTGAAGTTTCGCTGTTTTGAGCTTCTCCCGTCGAAGGTGATTGATGACAATTAAACGAAATACAGGCATTTTATTTGAATTGAACAAACATTACTCTTGTTTGTTTGCATTTTTTATATTGAAGTTATGAAGCGTTGCCGGACAGTCGACAGCCAGCGACTAGAGCTGTCGAGCAACATTTATTTACTTTTTGCCCCAACATTTAACATTTTGTTTAAAATAAAAGTAAAACAAAAAACTAAATTACGGAACAATTTAGGTTAAATAACATTATTTAAAGAATAAAATAACCCAAAACCAATCATCTTACAATATTAAAAAAAAATGTTTGCTAATCAAATACATGCGTGATTTTATCTGGCAACATGACAACCCTGGCAGCCAATGTCGAATAGTTTGTGAATAAACTAAAAACACAAAACACTTTCGATGTTGTTTGGCACCTAGGAATTGGTTTAGCGGAAATGCCTTTTAGTGAAAATGAAAACACTAGTGTTTTGCATGGCACCCCTGATAATGTTAAAATATTTTAATGTGGGTTAGTCATATCTAAGGCTTTCAAAATTTTAAGTATTATATCATTTTATTAATTTATTGGCTTAGTGTCTCCCCAACGCTAGAAGTTTAAACTTATACAGGGGTGCCATGCAAAACACTGGTGTTTTCATTTCCACAAAAAAGCATTTCCGCTAAACCAATTCCTAGGTGCAATACAACATCGAACAAGTTTGGGTTTTTAGTTTTTTCACAAACCATTCGAAATTGTCTGCAGGGTCGCCATGTTGCCAGATGAAATCACGCATGTATTTGATTAGCAAACATTTTATTTAAATTATTGTAAAATGGTAAGCTTTGGGTTATTTTATTCTTTAAATAATGTTATTTAACCTATTTTGTTAATTAATTTATGTTTTTTTACCTTTATTTAATAAAAGTTTAAAGTGTTGGCGCGAGAATAAATAAATTGGCTCGACAGCTCTAATCGCTGCCAGTCGACTGACGACTGAACCCGACTTCGAAATTTTGAATCTATCGATCTGGCAGCATCAAATTGACGTCACGTTTGGTGTTTTCAAATCCACCAAAAATATTTTAGTGGAAGTGCTGTGCCACCTATGAATTCTTTATTAGTGTTTTTGCAGCGGAAGTGGTTTCTTTGGCACCCCTGATAAATTAGATCGGTAGTCACAATATTATTTTTTATACCCTTGCAGGGTATTATAACTTTAGTCAGAAGTTTGCAACGCAGTGAAGGAGACATTTTCGACCTTATAAAGTATATATATTCTTGATCAGCATCAACAGCCGAGTCGATCTAGCCATGTCCGTTTGTCCGTCTGTCCGTCCGTTTCTACGCAAACTAGTCCCTCAGTTTTGAAGCTATCTGAATGAAACTTTGTAGATCGTCTTCTATATGCTCTCACTACTATATAAGTCGGAACCGGCCGGATCGGACGACTATAGCATATAGCTGCCAGAGGTCCGGTCGGAAAATTTTGAGAAAAAAATCTAACTTAGCCAATTTTGCACATATTTTCATAAAATTTGAGACATGGCCATTTTGTATTATTCTAAAATTTCGGTTTTTTTTTTTATCAAAATCGGACCACTATATCTTATAGCTGTCATAGGAATATATATGTATATCTGTTTGGCTTTGTTGCTTGCAACATTTTTCGCCAGCAACATTCTGCAATGGCAACATTTATTTTATGACAGTACCCGAGAAAGCGAAAAAGTCAGAAAATTTTTCTTCTTCTTCTTCTTCAAGTTACTGCAAGGGTATTTAAACTTCGGTATGCCGAAGTTAGCTTCCTTTCTTGTTTTATAATTATCTTGCTATTTTTGTATTTGTTTATTAATGCAAATACCTTACCATATTTAACTTTTGGAATTGGAGTGAATGGAATTTCTGATCAATGTGAGATGCGGAAAAAGATCATTATAAAGCTTAAATATAAAAACATTTTTTGTGATAATTAAATACCTGCTGAACGTACCAGCAAAACGCCCACCCAGTGTTGTTAGACTCAAACTTTTATCGATCTGGGAGACAGCTGTTTCCCACCTATCGTGTATCGATATCCAAGCCGGGCTTGAAATTATTTTGCCCTGCCATTTGACCATCGAGCTCCAGTTTAAGCTTTAAAGTTATAACCGCAGTCGAGTTGTCCAGACGTGTTTTTCGGTCTGCAGTTGAAGGTATTTTCCAGCGTTTACTCTGTGCCTTTCGAGTGTTTGTCCCAATTTGTTCAACTCCCCCGAACTCGTTACGATCACTCAAGCGTAGCCTATTTCTGCAATACTAATCAGCATATCGGTGTGTACATATATGTACATATACAATATAATTCCATACTCACGAGTTATAGATAAATATGGATACATACATTTGTCGCACGCAATTGAGTGAGGCAATAAATGGTGCTAGTTTGGTATTGTTAATACTTAAAATTGGTGGTATACATATTGCCAGTGACAGGGGCTCTCGTTCAAGACCTCTTCGAGCAAGCACTCAAGAGCTTATCTGTGATCATGGCCGCGGACATCGGTTTGTACATAAGAAATTCGGTGAAAATTCAATTCCAAGAATAAAACTTATCTATATAAAATATTTGTAGAAATAACAATACTCGGAAATTTTTAGAATGCAGTCCAATCTGACTAGCTAAAAATTATATTTCAATGTTCAAAATTATTTAATCGTGTTGTATGTAAAATTGCAATTACATATAATGTATATATACATAAAATATATAACATTTTAATAGTATTTATTTCATCTTTACCGTATTGTCTATAAAATGGCATTTTAAAAATTAACTCTATTTTGGAAAAGATATATAACTTAAGTAATATTTGGGCGCGAATCCTTTGGCCTGCCAGATGTTTGTAATATGTATTTTTAACCAAGCGTTGGCTTTCCTTAGTGTTCCATGCTTTTATTGAACCTGCCTTCAGCCCAACTATAGTAAAAATATTGGATACATTACTACAAAAAGTCGTTATTTTTCATTATTAATTACTCTTAATGGTGTTTTGTTTATTTTTTAAGTACTTTGACACCCATTTAATCCAAGTTCGAGGCAACAGATTAAACTGATATGTCCGCTTCCAATCAATCACAACTTGTACAGTATTTTGGGTACTCCCAGAAACTCGATAGGAGGGAAAAAACGCGCATGCGCGGATATCTCACAGACCGACAGACAAACGCTACGTCTGTGTAGGGTACAAAAATAATTACAAAACGCCAATACAGGGTCAACAATGAGCATTCGCGCTAAAATACGAAACGCCAACAATTTGTGCCGTTTATGAATCACATACTGTATTGTGAGGTTGTCTGCCGGTGGGATCCGCGCAACCGGTTGTTGAAAATGTTAATTTTGGGTTTTTTTTTTATTTTTATACAAAGCGCTGCTGGCTCTGCAGTCACGCAACCGCATCCATCGTCATCGCTCAGCTGGTAAAAAGCTTCCACTCCCAACCTGCAGAGCCTCTTTTCATGCTCCGCTGCTGCATTCGAACACACAACTGCTGGCCACAGTTCATTATGTTTCGGATTGCGAATTTCGAGTGCAGAGCGGCGGTCAAACTTTCACTTTTTTGTTTTATGGTGCGGCTGCAAAGATGTTGCAACTGTCGCCCGAAGATAAAAAAAATAACAAAACACTCGATGGACTGGAAAAGCTTTCGAGATGAATCAGTAAACCAATTCAATTTTTATTTTCCATTGGAATTTCCGACGTTATCTCAGGGACTTTTGAAGAAACAAAAAAGGATGAGTCTGACAGTTTTAGGCTTTTTCAAATTATTCCACGTTTGAAATAAAAAGGCAGTTAATTCAACAAAGGGTGGCATAATGTAAAGAGATCTCATTGCTAAAAACTCAGTTTTGTTACGAACAACGATAACAAATTTAAATAATGTGAATAATTTTATTTTAAATAGACGGGGAAAATTAAAAGCTTAAATTTGTCAAACTATACTCTTACTTATCTAGTTTAAAGCTGTATAAAATTACCTGGCTGCGCTTATTATAACTATTCTGGTCTGTGAATAGAATTGTAAAATAGACTAGATACAATCTCCTAATGAGCGTAAACAAACGATTTTAAATTGACTGTTCCCTTAATGAGTGGGGTTTTTTACCTAAAGTGTTTTGCTCTCTTGGAAAGCATTTTCTGACATTTATTGTCATGAGACGTGAACGGGTAAACCAGAGCGATGATGTGTCAACCACACTACCTTACAACTGCATAAATTTACCCAACTTAGGTTTAAGTGCGTCTCTCAGGCTTTTCGAGGTCTCTAATCACTTCGCCGGGAAACACATACATACATACATGCAGAAGAAAGCAAATAAATACTCTATGATTTCAATTACTTAATATTCAACAGAGGCTAAGGCCGATAAGCTGGGTAATGTTTAAACCTCAGTCATTCCAGCTTCAAGGTTACCAGACAAATCCGAACTTCTCATTAGGTCTTATTCACATAATATTTAGGCAGTCGTCTTTTGTATATTATTTTATTTACATAATAATCATGAAATTGAATTTTAACAATTGTAGGTCACAAAATGCATATCCTCAGCCTATCCGTGCTGGTGCTGCTGCCGGCGATCGCATTTGCCAGTCTCTGCGACGTGGAACCTAACTCGAACTTCCTGGAGAAGCGAATGAACCTATATCAGGGCCAGCAGAACTTCTCTGTCTCCATGCTTGATGTGATTCGAAACAGCACCCCCAATGAGAATGTATTTTTTTCGCCGTACAGCACCTACCACGCCCTACTGCTGGCTTATTTCAGTTCCTCTGGGGAGACGGAAAAGGAGCTCGCTAAAGTGCTTCAGCTGAACTGGGCCGACTCCAAGGAGATGGTGCGCAGCGCCTATCTGGTAGAAAAGAAGGATCGTGAAGCCCGCTCGCACAAGATGCCTCTCGAGTTCGCATCCGCGGATCGCATATTCTTTGGCAAAAATCTACATCTGACCCACTGCGGCGAGACGCGTCTGGCCAAGGAAATCGTTAGGATGGACTTCCAGAACAAACCAGATGTGGCGCGCAAGGAGATCAATGACTGGATTGCCAACACGACCCACAACCAGATCCGTGACATGCTCAGTGCCGACGAAATCACCACTGACACCAAATTGGTCCTGGCCAACGCAGCCTATTTGAAGGGCCAGTGGGTTAGCCAGTTCAAGCCGTCAAAGACAGTTCCCATGCCCTTCTACACGTCCGCGTCCAACTTCTCCTTTGTGCCCATGATGCAGCAGAAGGGCACCTTTCTGCTAAACACTGACGAACAGTTGCGTGCCCATGTCCTACAAATGCCCTATCGCACCGTTTTCGAATCGGACGAACAGCCAGACAGCCAGCCGGATGACAAGTCTGACATCTCTATGGTGCTAATTCTGCCGCCCTTCAACCCCAACTCGCTGGAGGACACTCTTTCTCGACTGAACACCGAGACCCTGGAGCAGTCGCTTAACCAGGCGATGCCGCGCGAGATCGAGGTATCTCTGCCCAAGTTTGAGTTTGAGCAGCGCCTAGAACTGGTTCCAGTAAGTCAACATTATATCCTGTTTAATTGTAAACTAAAAGGCTCCCCTTATTATTCTAGATCCTTGCCAGAATGGGAGTCACGAAGATCTTTGACAAGTCCTCCGCAACCTTTGACGATTTGACATCCGAGTCGATTTCTCTCGGAGATGCCAAGCACGTGGCCAAGATCAAGGTGGACGAAGAGGGCAGCACCGCATCGGCTGCTACCGTCCTCTTTACCTACCGCTCGGCCAGGCCAGTGGAGCCAGCCAAGTTCGAGTGCAATCATCCATTCCTTTTCCTCATTTACGATCGCACCTCCAGCTCTGTCCTGTTTACAGGCATCTATCGTGATCCTAAGACACTCAAGCAGTAGATGCAGTGAGTTCGTATTTAACCTAACCAAATTTTGTCTTGACTGTAAATGACATTGTAATTTTTTAAACCTACTTTAACGATAATAAATTATGCCCATAACAAGAATTTGATTAATATCTGACTATTTTCTTGGTGGACTTTGCAAGAACAAACGCGAAAAAATTAATCGCGCGGCCGAATAGAAAACTTTGCTTTTCCGTTCAATTCTGTTATTTTTCTGGTCACCTTTTCTACAAAAACTTTTATTAGCCACTTTTCTAGGGCGAGCAAAAATGGAAATGATCAACGGAAAGGGCTCTAGTGTTCCACTTAACATTTACTTATCATAAAAAACGATCCTACTTTATCGTATCCGAAATAAACCACTTTTAATGTACACAATCGTAATTGTACGACAGGAAAACTGCTTTTTGATAGTTTTTAACGTAAATAAAATATGGAAAAATTATAAAGTTACAATCTTTTTGCTTGTATTCTTTTGCCATTTCATTTTTGGATATATTAACGGGCGAAATAAATAATCATAGCTTCGTTAAAACAAATCGAATAATGTTTGTCGCACATATATCACAGTATCAAAAGAGTGGATTTATATATTGTGACTCGGGTCAATATTGGTACAGTATCGATATATTGCACTTTTTGGCATCACTCATTAACACATAAACAACAATAAATTTTCTTAGACCCCATAAAAACAATTAATCAGATGTTTTGCTCAATTTACTAAATTCTTCATACAAAAGACGCATAAATAATAAAAAATTTACAAAGTTTCATTTTGGGATGCTTCCATTAAGTAAACACTGCTACTACGTTAAGAAATATGCTTATATGGACCTTATTTCAAACTTGAGGAGCTTAGGGCAACCTGGTTTTACTAGCACGCGTATGTACATATGTACAGTCATCTTTAATACTTAACAAAAAACCGAAAGCTTGGCGACTAAGTCAAAAGAAAACTAAACGATTAGACAGAAATACGTGGATTGAATAAGCTACTTGGTTAAATTTGTATGTCATGGCCGAGGTGAACAGCACTAAACGCACTTTTTTTCTTCCCTAAATTTGTGTGGTTTCGTTTGGTTGTTTGGCAAGCAAAATATTCTAAATACATGTGTTTCCATCATTTTCCTTTTATGAATAATCAATACAATCCTTCCTATGATGCCTCGGTGCTCCTCAAACGAAAACATTGGTATTGGGGGACTACAACTAAATCTTCGCATAATGTGGGGTCGTCATCGGGGCAATCGCGTCAAGAGTTCCATGGCTTGGTGTCTAGATGTCATCAGGGGGCATGGCGACAGCGTAGATGGCGAAGCCGATGAACACAATGCCACCCACAATGGTGACAGTGCGCACAGAGATTTTGGAAGCCACTAGACGGCCTCCAATCACAGCCAAGCCAGTGCAGATGCAGTGGCCAATAATACCGCCAGCTATAACGCCATAGACGTCCTGCAAAAGGTTTCCGTTTTGAATTTGAATTTTCAACCAACTGCACTTTCTTACCTTGCTGGCTGCGAGAATAATAGTAGTCAGTTGCGAGCGGTCGCCCCACTCGGCCAGGAAGGTCATTGTGAAGGCCTGGGCCAAGATGCGCATAGTAAAGTAAGTGGCGCCGCGCTTTTGTGGACGACGGCGGCCGCTCTCGGCGTCGTTTACCAGCGCAGCGTTCACATCACGGTCCAGCTGCAAGAGAAGATATAGTACTAAGGATTAGCAATGAAGAACGCGGCGAAGATGGCCGATGTCGATGAAAATGTGCGCAAAAAAGGAGGAAAACAGCAGATAAAAGACATTGAACGAATTTTTGACAGGAAAGTAAAACTTTTCCTGGTACATGGATGAGCCAAAGGAATAAACTTAAATAAAGCAAAAATAATAAACGATCACTTCTTAACAACATGCAGAGAGAGAAAAGATGGGTGACAAATGTGCGCTAATCGAATGGGAGTCTGGAATGGATATAAAAGGTAACAACTTAGTACAGAGGCCACAAAAACCAAATGCCCAAATGACTTAAAGTTAGTTGTAAGAAAAATCGATGTCTATGTTCTGTTTGTGACTGTGAGATATATGAGTTTTTGTTTGTCTTTGGGGCAAAAAGCACGTGAAACGAACATGATAAAGAAACAACAGTTAGGAGTTGTCGATTATTGGATATTATTGCAGCCCCGATCTCATTCACTTATGTTCGATAAATGCTTACGAAACTGGAATTGATTAAGCCCTATCCCTTAAATTCACTGACAATTTCATTTGAAATATTTTTATTATTGCAATGCTTTGGAAATATTTTTTCTTTGCAATTTGCCTAATCGACACTTTAAACTACTATAAGGCCACTTGTTTGTTATTAACGACCTATATATAATACGAATTTGAAACGTTCTCTAGAATAATTTTGTGCCAAGTTTATGATTTGAAATACAAATTTAGTTGCACTTTTTAAGAATGCTTATAATGTAAACATTTTTATAGCCGTAACTTAAATTTTTATACTTTAGATAATTAAAGGATCCGTTAAAGTCTTTTCCACCACCAAGTTTTTTGAAATAAAATAGAAACAAGATGTAGATAGAGTTGGTGGCATTGCTAGGTTGAAACGAATTCCCATCGAAAGCCTAACTTAAACAATACATATATGTTTAATTAATTCCAGTTTTGACACAATTTGTCGAACAGAGAGCGGAAAGGGGGCTGCATGGAATTTTGATTCTGGCCTGACCCGTGCTTTGAGGGCGCCATTTGCCGGTCCGTCCGAGTCCCCGCACAGGCTTCCGTTGATACTATGCATGCTATCATGTCCGGCCAGCGGAGCCCGCGGCTCCAAACTTCCATCCCCCACGGGCCGATCGGTGGGATGCCCAGCCTGCTGGGCGGCATCGACGGTGGAGGTTGAGGCGGCTATCGAGTTGGTTTGTTCGGTCTGGTTCGATGATTCTGTCGAGTGGGCCGGGCTACTATGGTAGGTCTTCATCTTGAGCTGCTCGACAATGCGTCCGCCCTCCTTTAAGAACACCTCCGACTCGTGCTGATCCCGCTCTGCCTCATCATCGTTGCCAGCTTTATCACAGCTATTTTGCTTACTATTAGAAAGGGTGTTATTGTTGTTGTGGCTGCGCTGCTTCCGCTGGCGATGCTGCATGTCGGAGTCGCCATTGGAAGTGGCTGCTGCGGCTGCGATGGAAATCGAGTTGTTGCGGCCATGGATGAGAGCATGCTCGTTTGCATCCTCCTTGTCCGAGTTGCTATTCTTTCGCTTGGCCTCCGCGTCCTCGTACTTTCTGCTGGCCTTCCGCAGCAACTGATACGTCCCATTGTCAAATGCGTTTAATATTTTGATTTTTGTGTATCAAATCGATCGTCGATTACGAGTTCAGGGGCAACGTTAGGTCAATTTTAAAATTTCGTTTTGCATAAAGAAAAAACAATTAAAAGTTGACATTAGCTAGGAGATAATCGATCTGCAAATTTTGATTTTGATTAATATTCGGGTGGAGTTTTCGTTTTGGCAAAAAAAGCGTTTCCATATCAAACGATTTTCTGGTTTAGTAGGAATTTTCATCGATCTAAAAACTTTCGAAGCCCGTTTGTTGTTTGCTGATATGCGCCGCAAGTCGTGCAATTAGTCACATAGGCTTGAATGGGTGATCATATGTGAATGTGAATTTTTAAATGTTTGATTATTTAATACAAATCAAGAGTGGAGGATAAAATTGTGGATATTTTGGGGGCTCATTGCCGGTGTGTGTGTTTTGCACTTGGAGCGCCCTTTCTTTTTTATCAATTATGATCTATTATCAGGGGTATTTTAGGAGATATTCGTAGATTTTTCTTTGTTGTGGTTAATAAAATTCTTAATTAGCATGCCATTAAGATATATAATTACAATTGTGATCAGCTCTCGGGGTATTATATAGGCAAAGACCTTATAATGACAAAATAAGTAACGCCATATGAATTTGTTCACTCCGATTGGTGCCAAGGAATTCTCTTCAGATGGAATATTTTTATATTTCAAAATTTTTACGCAATTTCAGTTTATGGGCGTTGCATTATGTTATTATAAGGTCTGTGTTATAGGTTAGTAATTGATTTTTTGTTGAATAAAGCAAGTCAGTGTTGTTAAAGCTCAAATAAGACTGGTTTTGGAAACCAAAAGCGGTATGAAATGTGATTCGCTTTGGCCATCGAGGTTTTAAATTTGTCTGTACAAACTTCTAGTCGATATGATATAATAATTGTAAAATAGGAATTCAAGCGCAGTAGCTATTGACAAAAGCGGAAAAGTAACCAAAGAGTATTAAATAAAACAATAAGCGAAACTACTTGAAACTACTTTGGAACTAGGTAACATATAGTACTACCAATATATACAAGGTATAAACAAAATGGACTACTCACTTCATCCTCGCGCTTGCGCAAATCAGTTTGAACTTCTTCCAACTCCTCCTGAGCATCGGTTGGTTTCATTTTGTAGCCATCGTATAGCATTTTTAATCCGAATATTAAAAATAATGCAGTTGAGATATAATACGTATAAATCTGTGTGCAAAAATAAATGGAACGAAATAAGTTTATCTAGATTTGATGTTTGCTTACACATTTTTAGTAAAAACTTTCACGCAGAAAAGAAGAGATTTAACATAATTTACATTTTATGTTATTTAGGCTAATATTTTTATCACGTCAAAAATAAACCTTACCTTAGGAATAAAGTTAGCTGCCAAGCCAAATACGCATGAGAGTATCGTCATAAGGGCCAAGGCGGCGATGGCACCGCCAAAGACAATTAAACGCGGATGGCGCATGGCCATTATGGCAGCTATAAAGAAAGTCTTATCGCCTAGCTCTGTTAATAGAATCACAGAGATCGATGCGGTAAACGCATCGATAAAGTTTCCCTTCGATTTAGACCGTTCAGTAGATTCTTTTTGTTTATCCGCTAATTTGCTCAGGTCCGTGGGCTTGTTTATCTCAACAGGCAAATCCAAATCCTGCGGGAAAATAGTCAAGTTTATAGTTCTTTGTGGCAGCGTGATAGTTTTACCTACGTTCTGTATGTCGGATTGAACCACTGCATTATCATCTCCATCCGGCTGCGCTTCCGCAGCACAGATCGTGCCGAATGTGAGCACCACCATCAGTGCCAAAGCCATGTGCCATTTGGCTGAGCGCTTCAGGTATACGTTGTGTCTGGTCGTCTGCCAGAAGTATGATTGATTTTGTGACATCTCGGTGCTGTCTGTGAATGGGAACGGTTGCTCCTCTAGGCCGTCCTCATGCAACTGTTCTTTATTCTCGGGATATCCGCTGTACTTTTATCTTTAGTGTAGTTACGTGTCCGTTACTCTCGACCGACTGCAAAAAATTAAGAGAAAAAGCTCTGAGTCTCGCTCGCTCACACGGGGTAAATTAAACTGAGCAAGGTAAAATGTTTACGGCTAATCGGGCACCGCAACAAGTGTTCTCCGCGGGATTATTTGTCCGAGGCAAACAGAAAATCACCCGTGTGTCTGTGTTTAGCCAAGTCAAAAAATCAGGCCCCGGGCGGTGTGCATGGGGGGAAGGTTGGAGCCCAGATAAGCGGTCAGCACTGCGTCAAATGTCGTCTGATATGGTCAATCAAAGTCACTGCTCTCAGTACAGCTCAGTTGTCGAAACATACATTCCTCGATCTACCAAGAACACGTTGCACGACCGATCAATACGTCAGAGGCAAAAACACTTTAGCTTATCGATTAGATAATGGCCAGCGAATATTTTAGGAAGTTATGGGATTTCATGCAGAATGCCACACGCTCTATTTGGAAGCTAGGTCCTCTAAGTCTATATATCTAGTTTATCTGGGAAGTTGGGAGGGCAGTGTCGCCTCCCAAATATTTGTGCTAATCTTCTTAGATCGCAGGTCGTTATCTTTGAAGTTAGCCCCCTCCCAAACTTAGTTCTCCAAGATTAACTTAAAGGTTGAAACAGGGGACAAGCATGATATTTATACTTATTTATATTTAAATATATCAAATATGTTAGGGGATTATTCAGGAACATTTAATATTTGCTATATAAACAAACAAAGCATTAAAATTCAGAAAGCCAAAAATAAATGTATTACTATTAAACAAATTATTTTATTTTTTCTATAGGTATGCCAATTGAGTGTATATTGGTATTATCTTTTGTTAGTGTAGATGACTTAATGAAAGGGTAAAGTTGAAGTGACAATTTTGAAGTAAACGTTGTATTACAATAAAAGAACGCTTTCAAATAGTCTGTAAGCTTATATATAGTGTGTGATTATACATTTACGTGACCACAGAACACCAAAAGGTATGGCTACTACACATATCTGATAATTTATTTTTATTATATATGTACATGGTCGTGCAGGGCTTTCTTTCTTCTGCAAAAAAGTAGCAATGTGTGTGTGATTTTCCTTTTTGGTTTATTTCAAACTAATATCACTGTGGCCGTCCACGTAAAGATGATAAGCACAGAGAGTGTATGGGAGGCAAGAGTTAAAATCTGATTACAAATTTTCTGATTTTAAATATCGAATAACCAATCAAAAGCTATTGAATTGAAGAACGTTGTGCTTATTTGGACTTTTTAAACCAGAGTCGATTGAGATGAAATGGGCGGAGGAAAGTTTGCTAATAAAACTAGTTAGGCTTTTGATTTAGTTTAGTATTCCCCCTAACATTTCCTGCCAAATATTTATAAATTATATATAATAGTAATGTAAAAGGGAGAAAATAACGAAAACTAACCCAATTAATTGCTTAAATAACAATATAGACAATATTTTTTACTTATATATATAAATTGAATTAGGAAAAAT
This sequence comes from Drosophila seguyi, assembly GCA_008042675.1. NCBI lineage: Eukaryota > Metazoa > Arthropoda > Insecta > Diptera > Drosophilidae > Drosophila > Drosophila seguyi. The sequence goes on along the minus strand of VNJU01002911.1, from coordinate 32,443 downwards.
TTTATTATTTTGAACGACAATATTTATAATTTTTGGAAAAGTATCCTTAATTAACTCACTAACTTCAGACAATAATATTCAGCTTTGTTTATAAGTCTTTCGCAATGACTTTGTGCTTCCCATTTGCTTACAGCAAACATCAAAAGTATTGACTTTCTGTTCTTCTCAGCATTCTGTATTTATTTGTTATACCCTTTCAGAGAGTGTTATGAAGTTTGTCAGAAGTTTGAAACGTAGTTAAGGGAAATAAATGCAAAAATAGCAGTTATCGAGTGTTATTACAAATATTTCTCATGCCAAAGTTCTTCTAGTTACGAGCCCGAAATGTTTGCCTATTTTCAGAAATTAATTGCAAGTAAACTTTATAAGATAATGATATAATTTTTTAAAATTAGTTTTGTACATGTTTAAACTTAACAAAAAACTTAAAATTAACAAAAAAAAGGTCAAAGTAGTGTTGTAAAAATTGTTGGGATCACCCTTCTGGTATCACACCTACCCTTACACTTGTCTAAAATGAGAAAAATTCATTTTATTTATTTTAAGCTTTACGTTTCCTATGCTTCTCCGAGTACGATTTTTTTCTTTGCCTAATAAATATTATCAATAGTTTTGTATGCGTATGCGTAGTTATAATAAAAATTATTATAATTTTTTTTATTTATTTATTAAGGGGGTATTCTGGTCCAGAAATTTAAAAAAATCTATTTTTTTTTATGTTTTTAAAGTTTAACTATTCAAGAAAATGTGTACAAGAGGATTTTTCAAAATTCAAATTATTTTCGGAGATATAGGCATTTTTCTGACTCGGCATCCATACTGGTTCGGCCGGAGAGTAAAACTTTAAACGCGTTTTTCTCAAAACTGTCTTTTTTGGAACGGTGTCCACGATTTCTTAGGTTCTACTCTTTTTAATTTTTTTCTGTACTCTTTTAAAATTAACAAATAACTAATAAAAAAATTAATAGTACAAATTTTAATTGCCTTTTTTACGACACTTTAAAAAGTCCATCAAATTCATGCTTCTAGACCAGAAGACCCCCCTTAAGTTAACATTTTACCCATTTCGAGATAAAAATTTTCCATTTATATTACATTTGTTTTTATAAAGATACCACTACTAGAATTCAATCGAAAAATGGTATTTTCTCTAACTTTTTAATGATTAAATCTAAAATCTGGACCAAGAAAATATTAATCTTCTACTGAAGATTATGTTTACATATACCATAAAAATGCTTGATATAAGTTTTCGATTCCTTCATATCTATTGTTTATTTAAACGAGCGGGAACTGTATTTGGTTAGAGAAGTGCCGAATGGCGAAAATGAGAAGCCCGCGAAAGTAGTCATTATGTAAACATATGCTGGGACTTGGTCAGCAGTTACGTCTTGCATTACTTGAGGGACGAGAATAAAACTGATAACGAAACTATTTATTTAGTGTGGCGCTTAAACAATACATAGCTAAACTTAGCCTAGCACGAATAGCATCCGAGGCAATGCCAATAATAATTAAATAATACGAATACATACATACATATATCCAGTTCAATTAAATTGAATTCAAATTACAAAAAAAAAGTTTATTGCTTCGCAAAATAAACGGAAAACTGGTTGAGAACAGGCAGATAAATCAATTGAATGCATACATATGTACATATTAATTAATGCCACGAAACGTATGTTGTAATGGGTCTTGTTTTCGTATGGCATTGATTTTTATTTCCCTTTTTTTTCGCCAATTTCTATTTTTGTTAACCGACGCAACAAAAACAACAAGGAAAGAACGGCATTGCCGCGCGTTGCTGATCACTTTAGCTATAGGGTAATTTTTTTTTTAATTTTCACTGGAAATTATTGGCACAAGGCTAAATGTGTGTTCTTTAATTTATATTTAGTTAATAATGCGAATTGTTTAAAAGAGCGTTTCTCTTGCCACTTAATTGCCTATGGCGTTTTTCCGCCAGAAATAGCTATTCATGGGTACAGGTGCTCATCTCTACCAGACAAACACTTCACCGCTGACGACAGCAAATTGTCATTGCACTGTAAACAAATTGTAATGAACACGACTGACACTCGGTAGAGCTAAGCGGAGTTGCGATTTTGATGACTCATTTGAGGTAAATTGGCTTGTTATTAAATTAGCCGAATACTCGGCGGCGGAGCTCAAAAACACACTTCCTTACATTGCGAGAATTACTTTGAAAATCGTTATCGTTCTGCTAGCAATCAGTGCTGCGAAGCGCCAGAATGGCAGTTCTGCAAAACGTGGCCAGTTTTGAACAGCTGTTGGCGCGTTTTGTGCGACTTTGAGATGCACGTTTAATTCAAGTATACTAATTTCATAATTAACGAACTTTTAGGGAAAACAAAAAGGAAATAAATAAACAGTGAAAAAAAATCTTGCACTTTAATTACGTTCATCTTATTGTGATTATTTTATGGTTTGTGTATTGATAGTATCTACGATAGTTGGACACACATGACAGGAGCGCCAAGTGGCCCATCCCTAACACCATAGAATTCCTTTTTGTGTCGGCCCAATATCTATTCGGAATTTTAGCTAGACTTACACAAAGCAGACACATGAAATGACAGTGCCAAGATGTCGATATCAAAATTATTCGTGAAAGTATTTAACGAGGATATATTCGAGCAGATCGACCAGGATAACCTTTACTCCGACTTGGACGATGACTTGGAGGCCAACTGCTCCACGGTGCCGGAGCCGAAGCCCGCAAAGCTGTCGGAGTTGTCTGTGACCAAGTTGGCGTCCCCTCTTTTCGCATGGCTCCTGAATAATGTTAATCCTATCCTCCAGACAGATGACCATTGTACGAAGCTGGCTAGATGACAGGTTTCAGCAGATCCAGACGGACAGTAACGAAGAAATCCGGCGCCTCTATATGGAGACTGAGAGCCGCATCGGCCCGGATCTGACTATATTTGATGTAGACTATACGACCACCGTGCGAGTGTCCTCGGATCGTCTGGCCCTGCGCTCACAGGGCAGCTTTAATACGGTTCGTGCAAATTGTTGTGTGTACGGCGGCCGATGGATGTATGAGGTAATCACTATTAACGGGAGTGGGAGTGGCTATGGATTTGGGGGGGCGATTGGTGGTTGCTGACCATCGGTCAATGACTTGCCGTGGGGAGTGTGGGTTGCACGTGCGTACTAAGTACTCGTCATTATTTCCAGATCCACCTCCACACCAAGGGCGTCATGCAAATTGGTTGGGCCTCTAATTCCTGCCAGTTTAACGAGAACAGTGGCGTGGGGGATACAAAGTGGAGCTATAGTTACGACGGGAGCAAACAGCAGATCTGGCATATATCGACCAAAAAGTAAGTCCTTTTTGTTGGATTTAAGTTTTCTTATCCTGTACCGAATGGAAGAATTTGGTATAGAAATCGTACAGTCGTGTAAACACCTTGCCTCTTGCTTTTAAATTCCTTAATTGGTATTTCCTTTCTCCCTTTTCAGGTATGGCGACAAATGGCAAATCGGCGACGTCATTGGAGTGACCATCGATGTGGACAAGGAGCTCATCGAATACTATCGCAACGGTCGATCAATGGGCGTTGCATTTAACAAGTTGCAGAAGGGTCCGGGTATCACCTTTTTCGCAGCCATCTCCCTTGGCTATACGCAGGGCATTGAGGCGAACTTTGGCAACCGTCCATTCATGTATCCTGTTGCGGGTTTCCAACCTCTGATGGCCCGTCCCATCCTTAAGTTGAGGAGGGCCAATTTGCTGATGAACTACTTGGTCAACCTTGCTGGCATATTCTCAAAGTACAATGCACAATCGGCAGCGTCTCCCCCTAACGACACGGAGGCTCGCGTTTCCACAAAAAAGACGGTTTACTGCATATTCGCCACTTTGCTCATTGAGAAGTTCACGTATGAAATTTTTGATCCCTACATAATCGAGGATGTCCTGCTAAGCAGGATATTGGATATGACCACACTGGCGGCGGAGAAGGAGAATCGGTACAGTGTTCTTCAGGGACTGCTGTCGCTTTTCTGGAACTATATGGAGGGCGACGAGATCAAGTTTGTGTTGCGCAAGCTGGTAAATGGCCTGCTTGGAACCTTTACGCATACGATACAGGGCCTGGACTTTGAGAAACACCGAAAGGCGCTGGGAGTTCTGCACTGTCTCTGCCTGCACGAGCAAACCCGCAAATACCTGTTGGAGCAAAAGCTCTTCAAAAAGCATTGGTAGGTCCTGCCAACTTGTCAGAATACCCCAATCTAATTCGCCTTTTCAGCATTGCTTTTTTCCTTTACATCCATCCGCTGGAGTTCTACATCATGGAGGAGCTTCTGCCAGATAGCATGGCCTGGACGGAGGGCATTGATGGGCCCAAGGATAAATACTTAACTGTAGTGGACAAGGTTCGCAAGGTAACGGAGCCTCTTTACGTTGCGCAAAAGGACTTCCTGTCCACACTGTTAATTAACACGGATGGCACGACGGACAGTCCGTCCAGTCGTTCCATTTTCCTGACCAAATTGCGTCGCTATGTGTTTGATCTCAGCATGGAACAAAGGGTGGGTGCCGGTGATCCCTTCGATTTCATTGGGAATTAATCAAACCTCTATCTTTCTGCAGCCTTTCCATGCGTTTTTCTTCATGCAGTCGAGCATCCAGCATCCTTTGGATGCTCCAGTGGCCCTCGCCTTTGTTTGTATTCTCATTGATCAGGTCCGATCGATGTTCAAGGAGGAGATGCCCAGCAAGAACGTTGAGGTGAACAGCGACTATTTCATCGATGGCTCCCTTGATTATATGCACTTTGATCGCGTCGGAGGTGTTCTGTCTCATTTGCGCAAGGTACACAGGGGCGATATCGATGCCCGGCTCGGAGAGGATCGCACTCAGCAGATATATGATGATGATCGGCAGAACTTACGGGGTAATGAAGTGGGTATGTCTCTTGCCAATTTAAACGATTCGGAATTGGCAATTTAAAACCCAAACATATTTCGATTTGCCATACTCGTAAATACAATGATTTTTTAAACTCAGATACCACCCTTTACTTGCTGGGCGAAAACATTAACAATGTGGCTGTGGTAGGACACGCGCAGGGCGGCAATAATACCACCACATACACGCACTACTTGAATCCGCGGGCCAATGTGCCGCCAGTCGTAAGCTCCACGCCAGGCAACGCAGATATGGAAGCTAGTCTTTGCGAACTCTTGGATCTCGCCATAATTTTCTACTATTCGGCGGGTCATAAGTACATTGTGAAGATCGCCTCGGTGAGGGATGAGATCGCGGCGCTGAATGAAGTGCTTAAGGAGACAAAGTACTATCGCGAGGATATCGAACGCAAGCTAGTGGCCCTGGAGCAGCACGCGACTGTCTGCATGAACGAGAACCACCAGCATGTAATGGGTGAGCTGAGGTCCAAGTTCAGTCAGCGCCAGAACGTGTTTGCGGTGAGTAAAAACATTTAAGACTGAGAATTTTAAAATGATTTTAGGAATTTTGTATTGAAAATCTGTCTTCTATACCATAAAAATGTTTGTGCTACGCGCAAATTGAAAACCTAGTTAAACTATTGATTTTTGACTGGAAATCCCACAGTGAAAAAATTTAAATTCTTAGAATTTCCATTAATACGACTGATAAGCAATAAGCCAAAAAATAAAAATACTTCCCAATTCGTCATACTTTATTAAGAACGGTGGCAAAAAAAAGAAGAATTATGCAGTTGCAAAATTTGTGAAGGCATCAAAGTGAGGGTATCTCCTAGTAATTTTATATGGAAAGAAGAAAGGAAGCTGGTCTCGGCCCACCGAAGTTTGTTTACACTTGCAGTTTACAATTGGATAGTTATGATTTAAACAGATTTTATCAAATGCAAAGAAAAACTAGTAGGAACTATATAAACTAGTTATGCAAAATTCGGTTTTAACGTTTACCTATCTTACTATATTTAGAGTTTTACAGTTACAGCTTTATGAAAAATACGTTTGAAGACTGGTAAAATTATAATTTTTTACTCCAGTGTTTAGGCGGTATTTACCCTAGACGAGCCATTAATTAGGCAATAACACCTTGGGCTGGCAGACTCAACGCCGAAAGCCACCTTCTTAATTGGGCGAGTGAACATTCGTTGAGATCAGCCTGGTTCATTGCGTAGGTTTGATCACTTCTCAATTCGTGGACGGTGGGTTGTTTAAGACACGATGGCTTAAACTTCCTTTATATTTAAATCTCCAAAGCAAGATGCCTCTCTGCCTGAAATTCATTTACATAGGCTTGTCGTAGTTTTTGTGTCGTACAAGTATCAGTATATCAGTGATGACACCCTCTTCCCGCATACTCTAATGGGGAAATTATGAAAAACAAGAAAGGAAGCTAACTTCGGCATGCCGAAGTTTAAGTACCCTTGCAGAAGAAGAAATATGTTCTGATTTTTTCGCTTTCTCGGGTACTAGATGCTAGCTAAAGATGTTGCGAACGAACTAAATGTAGCGAGCAACAAAATTAAAACCGAATTTGAGGGACAAGTTTGCGTAGAGACGGACGGACAAACGGACTTAGCTAGATCGACTCGGCTGTTGATGCTAATCATTAATATAAATATAAATTTTTTAGGGTCGGAAATTTCTCCTTGTGACTAATTTCTGTACAAAAGTGAATATTCAAAATCCAATGAACCAACCCTCCTTTTTATAGACTCGGTCAATATCGCTGTCCAGAAAACAAATATGGCTTAGAGGAGTTGCACTGAACTGTCATAGAAGATCTCTGCTCATCTGGCTATTAGAACGCATGCTACGAACGCTAACGGTGAGCTGCATGTGCCTGTATCTTAATTTACTTAACTATTTTTTGTCTGCAGAGCGCTTCTAGCACTGGCTCGTTGTTCTCGTTCGTACCTGAGGTGTATGTAAATACATTGCCCATCCTGCTGGACGCCGTAATGGACTTCAGCCACCATGATTTGAGGACCCAGTTCGAGGCCTCTGATGCCGAGTGCGGTGTCAATTCCGCCGCAGAGTTCCTGGGCCAACATTCGGCGGATCCGCGCATTGTGCTCGCCTCCTGTAAGGACTCGCTGCTGCAGGCCCTGGGCACACTCACCTGCCACAAGTCTGGAGTAAGGGCGCTGGAAAGGACTTCAAAGAGGTCACAGAATGCCCTGGTTCGAGCTCTATTGCGTCCCTACGAGAACAGAGCCTGGGGCCAGAGCAACTGGTTGCTGTTGCGCTTTTGGATGGGCGAGGGATATGCATATAAGGATTCCCGCCTGCCATCCGTATGGCAAGGTGGATCTATACCTTTACAACAGGGACTTTGTCGAAGTCGTTCCAAGAACGAGACCCACACTGGGCTGCTGCACAATGTGGCTCCGGCCAATCCCTCGAAGCACTTTCAGCGTCTCATCGGTGCCAAGTTGGTGGAGGATGAGCCCTTCGCCACTGCTTTCCTAAATTCTGTGCTCAGTCAACTAAACTGGGCTTTCTCCGAATTCATTTTACTGCTTCAGGAGGTACATTTGTCGGTTTATCAACCCAAAGGCCAATTAATCGGATGATTTTCATTTTCACAGATCCAGAACACGGCTCAGCGACAGGAGAATACTCTTTTTGAGCCCAAACAGCTGAGGATTTGCTCCATGTGCTTTGAGCTGACGGTATCCTTAATGCGGTGCCTCGAAATGATTATTACTGTGGCACCGGAAGTGGTAACGGACGACTCTCGTCCAAACAGTGATCTTCTCCTAAATCGCATTTGCCAGCTGATAAGTCAGGTTCTGTCGCGGGTGACAGTGCCGCCGGGTTGCTTCCAGTTCGTGGTGGACATGTGCTCGGCAGATTTAAATGCCGTGACTCACTATCCCATTATTACTGCCGCTTTGGGCATCCTTTTAGCTCTGATGCAGGACGAGATGGAGAACGAAATGACGCCTCAGATTGTGACGAGGGTATCACGGGCATTCCTCACCGATCCCAGCTTCCAGTTCGCCACTCTGGAGTTTGCTTTGGGCGAAATACGAACCCCTTTATTGGAGCAGAAGAATATACCCCGAGGCAACTTTGATCCGTCCGCCAGACCGCACATTGATCCGCTGACGAACGATGTGAGGGTTCCGTTACCGAACAATTCCAAGCGCATTCGTGCAGATCCACCGATCTTAAAGTTTGCCCTGAATGACTGTGAGTATATATCGGCGAATTTGGAATAATAGTTGCATTAAATATTATAACAAATTATAATTTATAACTCTTTCCCTTAGTTCCTTCCCATGTGTCTACGGTGGAAGTCGACAATGTGCGCCGCCTAATCGAGAGTCTGCGCGTTAAACAGACACTGCTTTCGGACATAACACTGCCCTCAGAGGACTCACTGTGTCCGATATGCTGCGCAAAGCCGATTACCGCAGTGTTCACGCCCTGCCGGCACCAGTCCTGCAGCGACTGCATAATGCAGCACATGATGAACTCCAAGGTGTGCTTCTACTGTAAGACGACCATCCAGACCATCGAAACGCTTGATGGCACGCTCATCTACTCCAGCGACGAGGTCGTTCAATCACCAATGGCTGAAAGGGCCTGAGGTCCAATGGCATCCCACCGAATGCGATCAAGGAAACATTCCTGCGAAAGCACAACCAAGTCTAGTCACTACGCTTACTGTGTTCATTTACTCGTATTTATCGTATTGTTTCGTAAAATATTTATTTATTAGTTCAGATGTGATATTTGCCAGAGATGCAATGTTAAGGAATGGAAATAAGGCCACAAGCCGAAATAAAGTTCGAGACAGATTCCAAATTTCAAATAAATTAAGTAGCACAATATTGTAATCTACCTCGTACTCCTTTTTTTGTTCTACACCGTTTCGCTACATTAGTCTGCTAATGTTGATAGGTTTTTTTAAGCTTAAACTGTCAAATCTGCATTTAGTTGAATATAGGCTAACGGGCCTGAAAAGTCAACACCGAACATGCATTTATTTGGGGGAAAAATATAAATGTAAAGTAAATGGTATTGAACTTAATGTTAACATGGTATTTAAATCCTTAATCAGGGATCTCTTAATTATAAAATATATGTTTTAGTTTTCAAAGACCAAGAAAATAAAAGAATTATAAACAAAGTGCAATATTTTCCCTTTAGCTTTATGGGTTTAAATTATGGATTGGTTTTATAAATTGTGGTTTCCTTCAAGTCGTTCGTTACATTTTTTAAACCACCAAAAAAACGATCGAAAAATTAATGCGAATAACGACGAAGCCTAGTTATCAATCAATATATATATTTGTGTATCAGGTCCTGATCGAAAGATATTAAGAAGGTCCTCGAAACTTATACTAAGATAATAGCATCTGTTGGGACTGATATAGCAAAATTCCTTACCTCGTCAAAAGGTGTTTTTTATACGTCATCTGCATTAAATTTCCAGCCCATTTTATTATATTGGGGCTAGGAAATTAAATTGATGTGATCAGAATTAAAGAAATATGTTGGACCCTTAGTGGTTCTGTATTCCTTTGGTAACATTTATTAAATATAGGCGTGTCCAAATAAAATCTATTTCTTAAACATTTAACTACTACAAATATATAGAATTGAATATAATACAGATGTATAAGTAGGTATGGTATATTAAGTTAGTTTGTTTTGTGAGCAAACTCCGCCTCAGGTGGTTTCATGAAGGTTTATGGATAATCCATCAACTTTATAGTGTCTTTGTTTTTGTAGTTTCGTTCCCGTTTCTGTATTGTCATATTTAGAGGTCAATAAATTTTGAAATCTTTTGATTAATGTACATCAACTTAAGTTTGTTTTTAAAACCACAGTTTATACAGTTTTTATCATCTTTAGACATTGATCGGTAAATTGTTAAAGCCCTTTTGACTAGCTATAGTTTTTGCTGAATAATTGGATTATAGCTTGTTATAACATATAAATATATGTATATATATAGGTTAACTTTTATCTATTCTTTACACTATGAGATTCAACTACTAACTAATTACTAATAATTGTTGACTAGTTCTCATCACTACACCAAAGCACGCGGAACATTGAGCAGAGAATCAGTATACATGATATGGATTTGGATGTGTTGATTTTCGAGCCTAAAAGCCATATGTTCCCAAGGATATTTCTCTACAGAATATGACACGCGTTTGAGTGCATCCGGTGCGAGTGCCGTCCGTTTCCGTGACCGAAGCCACTGCAACACTGATGGGTGATTCCACCTCTGGGCGAGTGCTGGAAACTCTGGCTGTTGTTCAGCTTAGGCTCCAAGTGGTGGCAGCTGGGCGCATGACTGTGCCTGTTTTAAATAATATATATTTAACTTAAGATTTAAGATTTAGGAATTTTTAAGAAAAGTACTCACCCATGACTACAGATGCTGGAGTCCGAAATGGAACTGGGCATCAGCCTCTGCTGCGGCGGCGGAGGTGGCAGGAAGAGCGGACAGCCACCAGCGGCCAGATCGCCCCCACTACCTCGGTCATGACCAAAAATGGCCAGCCGCATGCTGGCCGCTTTTGCCGCCGACTGGGACTCTACTTCGTGCACCTCCTCGATCATCTTGTCCAGCTTCTCCATTGCCTTAGTCTGTTTGGCAGCCAGGAAGGCCTTTCGTGCTGCCTTTGACATGGAATGAGGCCTACAAGAGAAAAGGGTGTAGGAAGTAGAAGCTTTCCAAATAGTGAGACAATACTAATGTTATGCATTATGATGCTCTTGGGAGAGTGAACACAGAAATGTCTCGATTGCTCACTCAATCATCTGCTCAGTTGCTCACTCAGTTATTAGTTACACAATTAATTGAATTACAATACGCATATAACCAGCCGGACCTATTTGATAACTTAATATGGGGAGCTCACCTGGCAGGAGCCGAGAGCGATCGGTGTGGTGGGGGTGAGTGCAGTGAAATGGACGACACCGAATCTTTCGATCCCGGCCGGTTGGTGTTGCCTTTACTGGTACTGTCCAGCTGCACTACAGGTACCACCGGCTGCTGCGGAGGCGGTGGCGACTTGGATCTCATGGGACATACAACGGCAGCCATCGCGTTGGGCGTGGTGGCATCCAGACTGCTGCTGGAGAAGGTGATTTTCCTATTGAGCGTGGAGCTAGCTGCTGGTCTTACCGTCGAAAAACTTACTTGAGCTTTGCCGCCTTTTCGCGGTCTATGGACGCACTGCTGCAGGTGGCCGTTTCCCTGGCCGGAGCCGTCGACGGAGGGGTCAGCTGATCCATGGCGGCCAGTTCCTCTGGCGTAAACTTATCCGGGTTACTGGGCCTTGGTTTGGGGGGTGCACTGCCGATCCGGAAGGGCGGCGTAGGACTAAAGCCACATGTGGCCGCATGGTTGTTATTATTGTTTGCCAGCGAGCTCCTGGAGATCTGCAAGTCCTCGAGAAACTCCTCGGTGTCCAGGATGAGAGAGCCGAAAATGTCTGAAGGAGAGCGCATAAACACATGTCCCGTGGAGTTGGAGCGGGACTCGCGTCGTTTCTCCTGGTCCGGATAGGAATACCCGGCACTACCCCTTACCGGGGAATTGGCGATGCTGCGGCGAGCCACGTCCTTAAAAGTCACGGGCGAGTAGATACGACTGTTGCGTTCATCTGGAACGGCTGGTGCTGAAATCCCTGCTCCGGCTGCTACTCCTCCAGGACCCCCAGTTTCGGAACCTCCTGCAGCAACCACCGTCTGGTGGTGCAGAGTCATGTGAGCTGCAGCCGCAGCTGTTAGCACCATGCCCGACATGGTGGTTGTCGGACCAATCACATCCACTGATGGAACGCCAGCAGACGGGATTGCAGCTGCCACCGGAATTTTGGGAGTGACTGGCTTCGGGACCGGCGGCATGATGGCCTTGGGAGTGGGTGTGACCGGAGCTGGGGAGATGGTATGCACCTGGAGGGCGGCGGTCAGTTGAAGGGGCAGTCGGTTTTCGCGCTCCTCCAGCCAGTATGTGGCCATGGTGCCCTTGCCCTTCACGTCGATCTCGCCGCGTTCGAGGATCTTGTAAGTTGGACCGATCAGAATCTTCGTCGACTCTGAGATGTGCACCTTCATGGCGATGCTGGTGGACTCCATGCGCGATGCGGTGTTAACTGTATCACCAAATAGGCAATATCGTGGCATTTTTAAACCCACGATTCCGGCCACAACGGCACCCGAGTGCACGCCCACACCTAGAAGGGATTGGGCGTATTAATAATAATATGAATTACTCACAAGATTCAGACTCACGTATCCTTAAGTGTTGTCCAGTAGAGGGATCCTTGAGATCGGTTATCGCGTCCACCATGTCCAGGGCCATATCACAGACTCGCTCGGCGTGGTTCGCGTCCTTGTCAGGAGCACCTGCCACCACCATGTAGGCGTCGCCAATTGTCTCCACCTTATACACCGAGTTTCGCTCGGTCAGCTTGTCGAAGATCGAGTACATGGCGTTCAGCATGGACACCACTTCCATGGGCGTAATGCGGCTGCATATCTCGGTGAAAGTCACGATATCCGAGAACAGAATGGATACACTATCGAACATCTGCAAGGAGAATATGGAGATTCGATCCGCCCAAGCTTGGTATCCTGTTCGCCAGACTCACCTCACAGGTGTCGATGGGATTCTCGCCTCGTCTCAGTCGGTCTGCCACCTGCTTCGGTATCATCTGGTACAGCAGTTCATCAGTACGTCGCATCTCCTCATCCAACTGCGAGACATGGGGACAAATATAACTTAGGGTTCTTATCTATAGTCACAGGGGTTCGAACCAGTCTCATGGACTCCTCCAGTTTCTTGGACTTCTGCTGCTCCTGATCGAGAGCCAACTTCAGTTCCACCGACTGCTGGGTTCCCGCCAGCATAAGATCCCTGCTGAAGTCGTGCATGGACAGATCGTTGATGTAGAGGCCAGTGGTTATAAGGGAGGTTAAATCCGGCATTACGGGAGTTCCCAGGAACATGATCATGCGCCAGTTTTCCATATATACCATTTGACCTGTCCAAAAAACGGATTTAAAAATAAAGAGTAATTAGTTTAAGAAAGAGGTAATTGATTCCCCAATTAGAGACAGATACAATCAATTTATATGAACGATTGCTTCATAAACTAGAAATAATGTTTACTAAGTCAGACATTTCAGTCGCAGATAAGGAACTTCTTTTTGATTTACCCTTCAGCCTAAGTGACTTCTCCGGTTCACTGCCATCGTCATGCAGAAGTAGGTCCTCGTTTTGCACGTCAATTCTCTCCGTAACTGGATCCACCGTGACCAATTCGAATATGTTATTGGTCCGATTTAATATCTGGGAGGAAAAAATGTTTGCTGATTTTTATTTACGCAATGCTTCGAACACTCACAGTCTGGAATTTAAATGCAATCAGAGGCCTAACCAGATCGAACCAGGCCGTGATTTTCTTGCCCAAAAGCTCCGGCAAAATGACCATCAACGAGTTCCCAATACTCCGCACTATCATGTCGGCTCTGGAATATGAGAGAGTGAAAGAGAAGCACAATAATCACAGCTTTAGTTTTGAAATACATTTTTAATGAACCCACCCAAACACCATGCAGAATGGGAAGATCTCGAACAGCACATGGGCACTGATGGGAAGATGCTTCTCCTCCCTCGTCATCGCCAGCGAGGCCAAGGTGAAGGCCCGATTATCGAAGGTGAGCTGGAAGGTAACATGGACCGTGTCGAAGAGGATTTCCTCCCGCACCAGCTCGATGTGCATCTCCTTGTGGTAGAAGTAGCGCGCCACCTCCCGGATCTGCCCCATCGTGTAGTAGACGAACCCCCGGCGCTTGGAGCGGTAGTGCAGGGTCAATCCCTGCTTCGTCTCGTTCTCGCAGATGAAGCTGGGAGCACGCATCCGTGGATACGAGAACTTCAGGTACTCGTGCAGGTTGTCCAGTCCGTTTAGAAAGTCGCGCATGTGGCGGCCCAGCACGGAGAGGACGCGATCGTATCCATACTGACCCACGAAGCCCACAAAGTAAACGCCCATTTGGTCCATGAATTCCCGCTCCGAGACGCCCAGAACCTATGATTGTTATTATTTTTGTGTTAATAATAATAACAATTTTATATTTAAATTACTAGACTAGAAATGTATCGATGGGAACTTTATAAATTTAAATAATTAAAATAAGGTACTGAACAATTTTATTAGACGATTACAGACACTGTCCTAGAGATATCCATAAGAGATATCTATAAGCAGCAGAGTCTTGACACTCACCTGTTGGGCCTTTTTGGCCAACTTCTGGAGCAAATTCTCGGGGTAGACTTGATGGACGCTAAAGGAGGGCGAATCGATGCCCGCCTGTCGCCGGATGTCCTCCCATTTCTCTTCGCCATACATAGACTTGATGTACTCGGAGAGATTCTCCAGCAGCAGGCCGTACATCTTGGGGCTGAGGGCGTCGCTTCCTTGGGCTTCACTTGGCTGACATTGATGGCTGCGACCTGCTAATTCAGACCGGAATCAATTGATTGACACTCTGACTGGGCACGACTTAATTAAATGTACAGGAAATGTCTCTGTTCCATTCACAAAACATAAAATAATAAAATATTTTTCAATCAGTAGTATAAGTTTCCTCAGAGTGACTATGCATTACACACGCGCCCAGCTGGCTTCAGTCTGCCCGAAAAACTGTGCCGATACTCGATGGGTTTACTTGGACCATGAAATTATTGCAAAATTAATGACTGATTTGGTTCCCTTGGACTATCAGACTTTCGGCGTCTCCCCGAATCACATTATTATTTTCTCCTAGCTCTGTTGATTCAGCGTGTCAACGGATCCATCCATCTATTTGCCTATTCATCCGCAGAGTCAACTGTCTCGCCAGGCTTTCAACGCCTCTCGCTGCTTTAAACCAACATTTGAACTGGCTGCTGGAAAGTAGAGAGGACCAATGTCAGGTCCTTAAAATGGCAACACGTTCTGAGGCAGTTTTGGCAAGTGCGAAGTAATAATTACAAAATAACTTAAAAGGAACAAACGAAAAAGTGAAAGCTACTACAAACTAGCCACTACTCAAAGACTTTTAAGATTTTTAAGAGAGAGATTTTAAAGAGAGTCCAAGTCAGTCTTGGCTAAATCAACGGGTTTGTGTTCAAACTTTAATCTTACATGGAGGAATGTACAGAAAAAGGTTGAAAACAAGTCAAGCTATGAATATGCTAGCAAAACCCATGTTTGAAAGCTCTGGCAAGCTTCTGCCACCCATGTTTACATAATCAAATTATTTGTGACGATCCTAGTAGCTTTGAGGTTTCCATTATATCCTCTAGGATTCATAAAATTAAATTAAATTAAATTCTCAAAAATTTGCTACAATGATAATGATCCCGATTTAAGAGTTATTAAGAGTTTATTTTTGACCGAAAGAGAAGCTTCAAAGATATAAGTTTAAATGGTTTAAATTTGTGTTAAAAGTGCAACACATGTATATGTTCATTACCAAATAGGTGACCTACATTAAAGAGTTTTAACAAAGTTCTTATATTCAATTGGTCGTTGATCCCTAAATCTTTTTCACTCTGACTTAGCTGTTTGGCGAAAACGCAACAAATCGGCCCTTAGCGCCATAGCAAAAAGCCATAAAGCACTTTCAATTAGGTGCAGTAATTACATTACGTTGCTGGGCGGTTGCAGGTCGTACCGAATGCAGAAACACGCAACTTATTCCATATAAAACTTGTTAAATCATTCATTAATACAGATGACATTTGTCGTGGGTGCTGGAGCTACCTTTTTTTTTCTTAGAAACGGGCCACAACTTCATTATCCCTGGCAAGGATGGAGCAATATTATTGGCGACGGCGCGAAGAAGCTGTTAATTTAGCCAGCTCCCATCCCATTGTGGTGAGGTGCATTCAGAATTTAGCGGCACGGACAATTGCTATTTATTTGCCCGCTTTGAATCTGGGCTAATTAAATTGCATTCAGAGAAAATGGCACCTGGCCCCCGGGTTCTAAGAATAAATTGCACTGCCAAGTTCCTCGGCACGTTGCAAATGAATAGGAGCTGGTAGCATATGTTGCCCTCTTTGAATGCAAGCCCCATACACACTTGTCTCGATTGGCAGCTAAGTCAATTTCTCAACTGGAAATTGAGTCGTGCTCTTGGCTGCCCAGGCACTCCTTTGGGGATCTGCCACTCTACGCTACATAGCCAACTAACCAGCTAACAATTGCGGCCAAATTACAGGCAGACTGCACGCAGGATCAGCGAAGGACGCCCCGAAGTCACCGAAGCCGAGTTGCAGTCTAGGTGCTTGTGGCAATTTGTAGAATCCCTTATTTCTACCGCTTATGGCTTATTGCCATTTGTTCTGTCACAAAGTCATTTCATGCGCTTTGAACATGGCCATTATCCCTAGCTACATAAATCGCCCTGTGGCAAATCTGGAGCGAAATCATAAATTTATGCATATCAGGCCAATTTATTACAATTTGTTGCTTGATATTTTCGAGCAAGAGAAGTGGCACAAAGCTGGGTTCAAAGATTGCTCAGGAATTTGTTTGAGTTCTAATAGGAGTAAAAGCAACATCCTTAACATATTATTCAAATGTTTGTCTGCGGTAGCAAAAACTAATAGAATTTGTAGATTTGTTTTCAAAATTTAAATAAAATACTTTTTTTACTTACAATTGGACTAATACTTTATTTTACTTTTTTTTTTGCTCGTTTCTTCGGAAAAAAAATATGACAATCAAAAAAAATAAATTAATTATAAATAAATGTTAAAAATCTCTTTAATTTATTTTGTTTTGCCAAACTCAATTAAATATTGAATTTCATATAAACAAAGAAAGCTATATCCCTTGACGTCAACTTCTGCTTTGAATTCGATTTTAATGTTTGTTTTTTTTCTGTAGACCGTATATTTTTTGCCTTCCTTTAACATATAGATAAACGCTCAGATAAATCTTTGTGAAATATATATCTAAAAGATACAGCGATGTGCAAACTAAATAAACAGAATATACAGAAATGTTGAAAGAACACCCAAAGTACAAAACAAAGAACAAGCTAAAAATTAAATTGGTAAATAAAACAACAGCAACTGTCACACCAGAACCAAAACAACCCACAAAATGTGGAGAAACTTTCAGTTTCGACCTTCTAGCATTTTGGCATTGATCAGTAGACACCCCCATAAAAAAATTATACGGCGAAACACTTGTGCCAAACATATCAAAACATTGTCTACATCTGTGTTGTGATCTGTGGGCCGAATAGACTTGATTAATATTTATTCATATACTTCGTATAATTGTGTATATATACCTATATATTTTATTACATATTTGTTTGGGGCTCGCTCTCTTCCCCTGGGTTTCATGAATGGAATGCAGAGCGAGAATAAAATGGATATTATAGAATACATTTGTATACACACTGGGAGTCAAATGAAATAAACAGGATGTACGGGCAGTATCTCTGTGACGTCAGCGGACTATTGATAAACGCATGATCCGCGCCCTGAAAAGGGAATGATACTCCGGCGGAAGTAAATCAGAAGTGGGTGGTCGTTTACAGACCGATAATGGCTTTCGGAATGTATTTTTAGAAGCCGCAGCTTTAACGCAAAGTGACAGCAGAGAAATATTCTGTCTAAATAAGCCAAAAACAGGCACAACTGTTAGAGCATCTTTTCGTTTTGCCACTTTGTCTGGCCATCATCATCATCAATCCATCACTAGCCAAGTTTGCGACAGTATTCAAGGCCAGCTTCATGCCAATTCCATATAAATACACTTTAATTTGTCGACTTAACTGCATTGACCCTTGTGTCCTTGGGGATTAGTGAGATGAAAGCAAAACGGTCACCAAAGTGTTTGTATTTGGAAAGTAAGGTGTAAGATAGAAAAGCAAAATATGCTAAAAGATTTATTTTTTTTTAGTTTTCCAGTCTGGCATTCAGTTTTAATGAAATTAAAAAATCTGTTTAGAATGCACATGGTGTCTGAAAGCCAAATAAATTATGGAAAGCAACCCGCGCTGGCATTGGGCAAATGTACACATCGCTCACAATACATAGAGCCTACATATTCTCCTCGTAACGCCCATTCTCCGGAACACTCCCGATCTGCAATTGTGGGGCTGCAGAAACAATTTATTTTCAAGTTCATTTGCGTTGGCCGATGTCGGTTCCTCGGTCTTTCGGCTTTGGGGAGCTGAGCCGATCAGACCCTAGCTGGCCATAGACTATGTAGATACAGATTTCAGCTGCAAAATCATGCGAGAGCGATCTATCGGGTACACATATTTATTTTTATATTTCGAGAAAAATTCATTTGAAGGTGTCTGCTATATGTTAAGGTTAAAGATTGTTATATATAGACGCGCCAAAACTATGTAGTGGTGCCACATTATGTGTGTATTTATATTCGGTTTGCATGTTGCCCAGCGCAGACTGAGGGAAAGCTTTTCGGCTGTGGCATCAAAGACCATTAAGCTCTATTTATGAGTCCCGAGATGACGACTCGGGCTAAAAACAGGAACCCTGTCTAAAAGGTTAAGTTTGTTGTGACGAGACTGGAAATAGGACGGGGCAAATAGTTTACAAGATTTGTGAATTCTTAAAATAATTAAAAATTACATGGCATTGAAAATTGTTTGACTAAATTGAGCAGAGCATCTAAAAGCCTAGCAAAGTAAAAGTTTGCAATCTTAAAACAAAAGGACTAGATTTATTTATTTTCGCCTATCTGCTATGACTCAAAATGATATTTGTAGAATATTTCCTGTCTTTTTTGTGAACTGGGTGAGGCCAAAACAAATTGCTCATACGCCAGGCTGACATTGTGAATCTTTATAATTCACTTTTCGTTTAGTTTCATTTGATTTCACCCGACCTTCACATTGGGGAGGGGATTTATTAGAGACCAAGTGCGAGCGTAATAAAATGTATATAAATTATTCGTTGGAATTTCTTAAAACCATTAAGAAAGCTCAACTGCCAAATACCCATCACCCAAACCGCACAAGAAAATGTTGTAAGAAACATGTTGAGCAAAACCCCCTTAAACCCTCCGAGATCCAGTGTCTTTTATAGATAAGTAGCTTGGGGATATTGATCAACAATGCATAAATATATAGAGTTTTTTTACTACCCTAGGACTGTATCGGTGCCAGGTAACAACCAGCACCACTGGTGAATGTACATAGTTTATAATTGAGTTGTGAATGTACAATGTCCAATGAAATATGCGGCGTTCTCTACGACAAATTATTCGACATTATTTGGTATGTGTTTCGCTAAATAATGAGCTTACATTTTGACCTCATTTCTCAAGAAGCGCGTCTATAGTATATCATATAGGTTCGAATTTATTCAGGAATTTTTGTTATTTCGATTTTCTTAGCTGGATAGGGAATATAGTTCTTTATTGGGTACATTGATCCTGGGTGCCCTTCACCGCAACATAAAAGAAATTTTAAAAAGCCAATTAAACTGCCAGCCAATCTAAAATTAAATTGGAAAAATAAAAGAGGAAAGTGAAATAAATAGTTGCTCAACCCGAGCGAGCACATAAGAAGCCAAAAAAGTGTGCCAGAAAGTAAAAGTTTAATCACCGAATCAATCGAAAAACCTTTGCCAGGTATTTCCCAATTTCCCGAGAGTTTTTGTGCATTTTTTATTTCAGTTTTCGATTTTCGTTCTGGTTCGTTAAACCGCATTCGTCTACTGAAAGTCAAGTTCAAGTTTCAATGACGATCGAAAGTTTGTTTAAGGGTAAAATTCTCTGATAAACAAGGTCAAAAGAACATTCGAATGCACTTGCGGCTGGCCTTGACTTGACGGAGCCAACAAAACACATGCCAGGAAGACCCATTTAAGGGACCCTTCTAGTGTAGCGGCCGGTTTTCGAGCCCAATTTTCGAAAGTGGATTACAAAAAAACTATTTAAGATATTTTAATGCGGTTTTTTTTTTATTTTTTTTCATTAAGTTCTGAACTTTACAGAAAAATATCGTTTTAATTTCAAAGTTTTTCGGTAATCCCCCTATGTGCTCGTGAATTTGCACTTGTCAAAAAATAGGTTTGTGCACGGTGACACCACTTCTGAAAGTTTGGCTAATCTGAAACACGAAAACGAAATTAACTATTATTGGTAATGAAGTTCTCTATCGCACGACGAAGGCTTTTACAAAAATCTCAAAAATTCTGAAAATTATAAACTTTTGAAAAAAAATTTTTTTTTTTTTTCTCATTTTTTTCTGCTAAGAATGACTGTAACTATTGTTTAAATAAAGATTTTTGAAAAAACCTTCGTCGTGTTATAGCGACATGTATCCTTAACAAGGGAAAACAAATTTTGCCCCAAATGGCCCAACCGTTTTGCTGAAACAGCATACCCCCAAAAACACGACTTTTCAGGAGAAGCATTTAAAGATTGAGCATTCCAGCTAAATGACCACGCGCGGCCGTATTTGATCGTCTATAACTTCCGAACGAGGGCATATACAGCTATAATATTTCGTAGGCGTTTAGATTAACAAACATTAGGTAGCACATGGGAAGTCTCATCTGTACCCTTCCAGAGAGTACTATAATTTAAGGATAAAATTTAATTTATTTCTTTACAAAGTTCTTATTTTAAATATATATAATTTTTTGTTTATTAATATAATAGTACTATCACAATAGCTATATTTCCGAAAAGAAGAACAAACGAGTAGGACATATATTTAACTGAACCTACATCCAGTGTTTTTCTATATACTAAATTATAAAATAAGGTAATCATTTTGTGATCATTTTTAAATGTGGATGAAAGCAAATGGTTTAGTGGACGCGACGAGTTCATTGATCAATTCAATACCACAATTGACGCACTTCCTTTGGGTTATTCAAGTGCAGTGCAGCAAAATAAATGAAAAACAATCAAAAATGACTCTGGATTTTGGGGAGAGATGTGTGGGTGGTGTAGGAGGAAATGAGAGCAAAGTTAAAATTATGCAGGAAGCCAGAAAACAATCAACCGAAAAAATAAAACAACAAAATATAGGATTTATCCGTGGGATTTATTTTTATGATCATTGCCAGAGCGTCATCGCGATACGAGTCTTGAATGAGTGGGTGCTATGGGTGGCCGTGGCTATAGCTATTTCACACGATCTAGCAGAAAGCTTTCCCATAACCGATCACTCGATCACTCTGAGCTTTCCCATCCCATCCCATCCCACACAGACAGGCAAGCGAGATTCACGGATGGGGCCAACCTACGCCGTAAAGGAATGCGCCGTGCTTTTGGGGCCGAAACGAAATGGCAAAATTCTGAAACGAGGGAAATTGGTGAGGCGAATTTTCTTGGGGTTTGCAGTTTGAAAAAATTCTTCGTTGAGGATAGATCGCTATTTTTTAGGAGTACATTTAAATTGTAAGCCAACCCGAAGCATACTTAATAATAAATGCCCATGGAAAATAAAGAAATTAAAGGGATTTATAATCGAAATAAAATCGAATTAAATACAATTGAATAAATAGTGCTTTTACCGCAAAATAAACGTGAAGAAAAAACAGCTACCTGGTGACAAATTATAAACATGAGTGGCTGAATTATGAATGAACCGATATTTGAAAAGCAAAAGACATTGATTACATAAGAGGATCACACAGAATGACATTTGATACCGAAGTGCGAGCGTGGAGTGAAACATTATAAAACAAAACAAGAACGAATTAATTTCGACTTTATTTTAATTAGGAATAATAAATAATTTAAACAAATTTGCAGTTTTAAAACTTTTTTACAATTTGATGTCGAGAATTGTATGCACAGCCAATCAAGACTAAAGTAATTCAGCTGAAAGCCAACATAACAGAACGAATTCAACTCAAGGACATTTAAAAATAAAAGCAAACTTTGCTGCAACTCGTACACAGATATAGATAAAAATATATATATTCAAAAATATATACT
The DNA here is from genome assembly GCA_008042675.1 of Drosophila seguyi. Lineage (NCBI taxonomy): Eukaryota > Metazoa > Arthropoda > Insecta > Diptera > Drosophilidae > Drosophila > Drosophila seguyi. Next base: position 10,472 of record VNJU01002911.1, on the reverse strand, counting down.
GCGATCTAGAATATACATCGATTTTGCAGCTCTCACAGAAGTGTGAATTTTGTATCCAACAAAAAATATTTTTATATTTAAGCATACCAGAAGCAGCAGCCCCAAGAAAAATAAAACAACAAAAACCGAGGAAAATTCAAAATGTATTTTTAGTGAGATTGATCTTGCGGTGGCTGCTGTTGTCCGATCGTGGTATTATATTAGCTGAATGTATATATTTTATAAATTGCACTGCTCTAAAGTGGCACACAACCTGTTTATTTTCGAACCGAGAGACATTCAACGCTCAAGCGAAAAACCAAACGGAGATACCAACTCATCAATCGGGGAAAACGACTTGGATTCGTGTGTGCTGCCAGGCATTTTCTCGGAAAATAAATAAGATTGGAGTTCTCACACTGCAAATTTGCTAAAAACTTATTTGTCCCCCAAACTCTATTGCAGCGAACGAGTTCAACGATTATTTCGTGAACAAACCAAAACAAATCGATCAAAATGTTCAAGAGCCATTTGGAAATGATTGGGCGCAATGAGAGCCCCAGCAAGAAGGCGAAATTCTGGCAGTCCTACATCAGGTCCCTGAAGGGTGAGTAATCGGGAGATAAATCTTTACCCATATCGCTGCAAGAAAAAAAAATGGTAGCGATTAGGCATGCTTGAATATTTTTAATGAACCCATAGAGAGGACTTAGGACGTATGCTTCTGCACGATAAAGGAAAATAACTACCAACTCAGACTTTTAATACACTGAGGGAAAGTATTAAAATTAAATGAGGAATCTTGTTTAATATTTCAAAATTCCTTCTAGCTTAGGGACACTCAATTGCGTTCCGAAATATATATATATTATTCAGCTTTGAGCAGTGAGCAACACAAATAGCTTGGCCTATACGTATAGACCATTTCTTTTGGCAGGTGTCATATCATACGCTTGGGAAAGCTTTTTCGCCACCCAAAAGTATGTAGAGAGAAAAATGTAGAATATGTGCTGCCGAGGCTCTAAACAAAGCAGAAACTCATAGATAGACACCGCCAAAAAAGAAACTTTTTGGCATTGAGCCAAATAGTGAAAATAGCCTAAATATTTCTAGCGCCAATGGACTAACGCTCGGTTATCCAAACACTTATTTATAGGCTCCGAGGATATCCGCGCCCACGAGGCGCCCAGGGCCTCCCGCCCCTACAGCTCCTACCTGGACTCGCCCACCTACAGGAGCATCTACGACGAGCCCGCCACCGCCAACGAGCGCGTCCAGTCCTCTGGCTACAGATATCTGCCAGTGAGCCGCGACACCTACGGCTACTCGCCCCGTGCCATCTACGATCATCACTACAGCCGAACAAGTAAGTCCTGCGATTCTACACGCAATCTATAGTTGATCCCCGCCTAACTCTCGGTTCGGTAGCCTTGCAAAACAGGAAAAAAAATCAATATTTTTAAGTATGAACAACATTTAGTAGAGTCCGATTTTATAGTTCCAAGTGAATGGATAAAAACGATAATAAAAACGTCGTGCTTACAAAGATATTATTGATGTGGCTTTAAACTAATATATGTATATATATATCTTAACAATGTCATAGTTACTATCCCGAGAAATGCAAACTCCTTGATTTTAATAATATTCATTTAATAGCTATATATATCTTCAATACTTATATTAACTTAAAGTTTTTATATTTATATTAAAATTCACTGAAGCAAAGATTAAAATGCCTAAGAGGGTAACGCGTTATGGCTAAAAAGAAACCATATTTGAAGAACAAAACTTTAAATAAATCAGTGAGCTTTTTATTAAGGTAACTTAAGTAAATTTATAGCTCTTTCAATGGAAAGAGTACTTTGAAACCAGCTTAAAAACCACAAATGTCAACTTTATATAAAATGTTTCAGTTTTGCAAGGTTTTTAAGCCTTTGGTGGAACCGAAAGTAACAAGCTCCTTCAGCTTTTTACCTCACTTCGCCGCGTCATCAATCAATCAATCAATCACTCAGTCCGTCAGTTCAGCCGAGTCATCCGCCGATCATCTCAGAATTGCATTTTCGCCAATGACTGCGCCACGAAATGCTTTGACAACACCTTGAATATTTCAGATCCGACATAACTTTGTGATTTTTCCTTGTGTGCGCGCCCGCTATGATTTCATAAATTTAAAAATAAAAATGACAGCGCAAAAAGCCAATATACTATTACGTCAATGAAAGTTTCGGTTCGACTCGATTCGTTTGTGTTGATTTTGGCAAAAGACCTCAAAAATGAACAAAAAAAAAAAAAACAATTTAGACACAATACACACATGCTCACGCGAGCACAACTTCTGAATGTGCTATATATCCGTGTATCAGGTACATAAGAGGAATTTTGACTCAATTTTTGGTGCGTGCTCTGGGATCAAATGACTGCGGCAGCGCCGGCCCTCAATGAGAAGAAACCAAAAGTTCTCATTTCCGAATTTTCCGAATTTCCACACACTCACACTAGCACACAGGCGAAAAACAGATCCTCATGCCCCCGTTTCCACCTTCAACCCGGTACCTCGTTTTCCCGAATTATAGTTTCTGTTTTTTTCGCCTTTTTTGTTGGACTAACCAATTGTTTTTTTCTCTCTCTCTCTTTCATAAATGTTTCAGAATATACATAAGCGTGTGTGTCGTCAAAATAAATACACATAGGTATATGTCCCGAGCGATATATACATTTTGATATTTTATGCGCACTCTCTCTATATATATTTTTATATATATTTCTTGTTCTCTCTGGGCAAAAGACAACTTAAATTTAGTGAACAGGATTGTGTGTAGCTTGTAGTTTAAATATCGAAAAATTTATTTGTTAGTCAGTATATACATCTGTATATATATGTATGTGTTTTGTGTGTGAAATAAAATCTTTAAACAATCTGCAGTTGCTCTCTCTGTGGCGTGTCGCATTCACCCATCAGTCCATCGGTCCATCGTCCATCAGTCATCAAGGGTTTGCTATAAGCTCCGTTCGACTTAACAACTCCTAACCCGAGCCGTAACTCACCTGGCATTGGGCGTAGCTCACCCAGAAAAAAATTGCACTTTAATTCGCTTTACTGATTACCCGCTTCCCTCTCTTCTTTTTGCTGCTTTCGCTATGATAACATTGCTTTCTGGGATTGCGTACGTATCGACATTGCGCATACGTCGTGTGAGCTCACGCTTTCAAAGAACCACTATCTGTAAGCAAATCTGTGTGTGTTGTTTTGTTGGCTGCAAAGCCGAATGGAAACCTAACCAGCTTAAGAGACGCCTTCTGGGAGCCTCTAAATTGACTTTGTGTTTTTGTGGACAGTTCCAGCTAACTATGACGCAGAGAAGGCCTGGAATGATCATCTGAAGCGCATGCAGGAGATCGAGCGCAGGTACACACTCCCCACTCCAGCATGAAGGAATTATTTAATTGCTCGAAATATTCCAATGCAGGTACCCATCTCGCTACGGTCTCTACTTGAGGGACAAGCCACTTACCCCCAACTCCCTGGTGCCCCTGGAGTACGAGCCAGAGGACAAGCTGCTGGCTGAGCTCAACAAGGGTAAGGATATCAAAGACATTTTCTAAAACCAATACCAGAAATCCAAAAAAACCAACACCAACACCAGCAGGAAAGTAAACAGCGGCAACAACACAACAACATCAACAACGAAAATCAGATTTAAATTAATTTACAAAATGTAAGCACGAACATAAAAAATAGCAAATCAAAATCTGAATCAAACATCCAAAGACGAACTCAACGAAATTTTTTCAAATTCAGCCACACTTTATTTTTGCAGACTTCTCTCAATTTTTTTACGATTCTACTTTCTCAGTCTAAACTCTTACCGTTTAAACCCTATATTTTGCAGCCATAAAGGTTTGAGGCGCTGAGCGTTAACGAAAACTCAACTACTTTTGTTTGCTTAGCTCGTAGTAAGAGTCTTGTAAATTTACGCAAAATCTGTTAAACTTAAACAATACGTAGGGAGGCGAGAATTAATTGTAATCAACTTTTTTTGTCTGTAAAAAGGAATAACCGAGACCCGAAGCAATAGTAAAATCGAGTGAAAATTTCGTTAAATGTTTCATTGTATAATATATATATAAATATACAAATGCTTTACTTTATTTTTTAATTATTAACTTATACAAACTCAACAACAAGAACAACAAAAGTAATAAAACCAACAACAAAACATTTATAAAAGGGAGAACTCTAATTTTAATTGTAGCGATTAATTATATTTAAAATCAAATAAACACATTCTTAACGAGTCCCATCCACTCATTCGTTCCTAAGCTATAAGCCCATTCATCTCCAATTATCTTAAGCCTCTCTTCTAACAGCTGCTGTACCAAAAGAGCCTAGTTTCTGCGCTAAATCAACTACATATTTGAGCCCACTGTAGCCCACTGGCAGCTATACCCGAACAAATGACACTTCAGTTACTTTAGAGAAACCAACCTCCAAATTAATAATAAAAATCAAATTTAATTCCAATCCAGACAACGTGTGTTTTGAAAATCAATTTCACAACGGAAGAATCGTTTTGGTTTTTAAATTTCTAACCCATCACTCGCCCATCGATATTAATATTGTCAATGTCTTCTACCCTTCCACTTTGCCGTTGTATCTCGTCCAAGTCCCTCGTTTCACTACTAAAATCAAAGCATAGAAATTCACATTACACTGTGCGGTGCCTGTAAATAAACTGCCAAAAATACTCAAAAGAAACTACTATTACAAACTAAAAATGTATACGACCACCTCAAATGAAATATTTAACGAATTCTCCAATTGAAAATGTATGTTTCATGTTCTCTGGCAGACACTTGTACGATTCCCCCGAGGAATCGAAATTGAAACTTCCGTGATTGTATCTGTATTTATTGGTTCGTGCCCACAGTTTTGTGTAATTGTAACTTTGTATTTTGTCTAGTATGTTGTTCGCTTTCAATTGTAAGCGTTTTACAAGCATCGTTGGTTTGGTGGTGATTTTTCTTCTGGTAAGTACAAGTCTCTCAGGCCTCTGTATCAGCAAAATATTAAATTAAATAGAAAAGCGGAGGAGTTTAATTTATCCGTATCAAGATAACTTAATTTTTTTGACATCTATTCAAACCAATAAAGTTAGGAAATTGTATAAGATATATTTGTGAACGGCCCCGTTACTTTTTTTGTATTGTACATTATTGAGTATTTAATATTTTGTTGAATTTTTATATATATTATATGTACATATATAGGTTCATAAAGTGCTTTTTATGTATTTTAAAAATTAACCAATGGGTAGCACTACAATTCCAGTCAGAAATTTATAATGTCGTGACGGAGACCTTGCTTACCCTAAACAGTTGTTAAATATTATTTAATTAGCCCTGTTCAGCTAATTAGAATAAAAACAATCATAAAATTACTTTAAAACTTGATTTCTTAGTGATCGGTTAATGTAAATCGTAATCTGTAGAAAACGTTCAAACGTCAAAGTCTTATATATAAATTAAATTCTAAGAAATGTTTACAGCTCGAGAACGGAGAAAACTGCATTTAAGGTTCTGAAATTAGATTCTCTAATAAGTCACTCATCTGAACAATCAAAACTGTAATGATATCTTTTTGTCTTATCTAAACGAACCTTTAAGCGACCTTAAAGTTTGTAGGAACGGTTTTTACGTAGAACGTTTTTTTTTTGTGGTATGTGGCCTTTGTTATGTTGACTAGAAGCCCTAACCCGATACGGACTCCTGCTTACTGTGACTCAACTCTCTAATTGCAGCTCGTCGCTCGGCCTCGCCGTTCCGTCCCGCCCGCAGCACCCGTGCCGGCAGCGAGCCGTACGTGCCCCCGCCGGCGTACTGGAACCGCGAGGGCAGCGTGCCCCGTGCCGGACCCTCGGTCTTCGACCGCGCCACCAGCCTGGCCCCGTTCACGCGGCCGAGCTTCCGCGCCAGCTCTCTGGAGCCGCTGGATGAGCTCTTTGAAAGTAAGTTGCCCGCGATCGCCGAGGCCGATCCGGCGGCAGGCGATGCGCCCGGTCGGTCACTCGGTATTTTCGAGCGCGCCGGCTCGCCAAGTCCCACTCCCGTCAAAGCCGGTCGCTGGGGACCCCGTGCCACTGAAGTCGCCTACGATGCTGAGGGTAAAAATCAAAATTCACTTCTTTTTGCCCACCTAAGAACCTAAAAAAGAAAATCCAAATTGGTCCCGTTACAAGAAGAGACAGAATTTGCGTGTTACTGTTGAATTTGATGTGGTTTTTTGGCGGCTTCTTTGAAGACGGAGTTGTGGCGACGATGATGATAGTGCGCGGCGAACGCGTTGAAAAATTGCTGCCATATTTTTCGGGACACGTTCAAGCTGCGCCCGCCACCGCCACCTCCAGTCTCCCCCCGCCACGTGTGGCCATATAATTTGTCAAAATTATTTCCACTCTTTGGCTTTGCCAGCACGAGTATTTGTCGTGCTTTTAGTTTGAGTTTGCTAGCAGCATCAGCAAAATACGTACAGTGTTGCCCGAAGTGTAAGCGCCGTGCCTTTAGTCCCTGGATGCAAATCGATTTTCTGCTGGCCGAAAGCAGCTCAAAAATGATCGAAAAACTCTGAGCTTTGACAGCATTCGAGTTGAACAACTCAAATTATAGAACGACAATGTTTAATTTAGAAACTTTCACCAAGATACTAGTACATGGAAATTATAATACTTTCCGTTTCAAGTAATGCAAAAAATCTAAAGCTTGTATAAAGTCCAATTAACCTTCTGGCACAAAAACAGAAACTTAAAATAACTCCCCAGTAAATCGGTTTGCATCCCGAATTGAATAAAAACCACTGTAGTCCTGCGCATCATACTTTCACATGTCACCCTCCTTCTATCAATCTATTTTCGCATTCCCTTATCATCCTTAGCATTTTCCCCGCCATATGTCCCTTTGGTATTTTTTCCACAACGAAACCCCAACATACGCATGGAAAATATCAAATGATTGTTGATTGTTAAAGCGTTGTTTTTTTTATTTGATTTACTTTTATTTTAGTTTAAAAACATAGCAAAAACAAAAAATATTTTTCTTTCTGCTCTTCTTGTATACATTGCAACAACAATACAAACAAACCCAATTGAAATCCCAACAACATCCGATTTTGTATACACAACAAACCAACCCCTCCACATCCATCTTTGCCGACTCTGAATGCTACTGAAAACGCCACCAACAAAAAACAGGACTCCCGATCTTCCATCCTCGCAACCGGTTCAGGGACCTGCTGAGCCCCAGCCCCAACTTGCCGATCTCTTCGATCGTGCGCGATCCCTTCTGGTGGGACGTGGACGACCTGGTGCCCTTCCGCGCCACCTCGGTGCCCCGTGCCTCAAGCCCCGTGGCCCGCGACTCTTACCTGTCGCCGGTGAAGAATCGGTACCTCTGGTCCAAGCACCCAGCCAGGCCCCTGACACGTAAGTTCTGCATTTCCTATTCTTAACTATATATATATGCGTATTCTAAAAATCGCTGTTGGTTTAGAATCTCTTTTAAATGGGCTCAGAAGTATGTAATAAGTGAAGGTCGTATTTCACAGCATACTCTTAGGCAGCCGTTCCAGAGATTTCAAATTTCCAGCGATAGGTCTTACCAATTTCGGGGGAAAAGTTCTATGAAAATTATTGGGAGTTCATTTGGCGAAATGTAAAGACTTGTTTGGGATTGGTAAGATCTCTGCTGTATATACAAAGTCTTGTAAATATCTTCGAGTTGGAACACACTCCCTTAGAAAGCACTTAGAAAATTTCCATAAAAGCATGAGAGAAATGAACTTGCATCAGATCAAAAGATATTGCTTCGGTCCACTAGGGTTTTTAGTAAAATTTTGGGAAAAAACTAGGAAAATCGTAATGTTTGGTAAAATAAAATTAAAACCTAAATTCTAACCGAAAATGGAAATTGAAATTATGGCCGGACCTAGTTCTAAACATTACAGTTACACCCATTTTGGGCATAAGCATTATACTTTCTTTCATGGTTTTTCGAACTATATTATTCCCAATACATTTTCAAATAATATTTGACATTATTATTTCTATTTTTACATCTTAAATATCATAAACAGCCGAGGCAGAGGATATATTCTAAACAAAAAAGATCACAAAAAAATAAAACAAAAAAATCGTTTAGCTCTAATAACAAAGCGACGCTATATCAATCATATAGCAATTCTGTAATTTTTTTGTACTTAATTTTACATAAATTACATGTAACGAACTGTAAAAAAAAAAACAAATTGGTAAGAGAAAATAAAAATAGCATGTAATCGACAAATTTGTTCATTGTAGAAACTACACGAATGACTTGTAGTGTTCACCCCGAAATCCCCTGAAAAAGTGGTCCTGTAGTATGCCTTATTATTAGTTTGTCCCAAACAAGTAGAGCTGTTAACAAACAATAAATAACTTATATTATATTATAATGATTATATAAATTTCCTTAGTTGTGGCAATATATACAAATTGATGCACTTGGAGTTCCTTAAAGTGAACTTATTGGATAAATTCATATTCAGAGACTTTTTCTCAGGCAAAATTGACATGCGTATATTGCCCAAAACTAAAGAACTTTCTAAATTGTATTTAACATTTGTAGCCAACATTCGAAACAACTTTTGCACGCAATGTATTTTCAATTATTATTATATGTTTACCTAACAATTTCTTGAATATTGTAAAAATAACAAAACACATTCTTTCGGTCCACAGCTCACCGCTCAATTTTGTAAACGAACGATACAACGAACTACAAAACACCAAGAACAACATCCTGAACAACATCAACAACGAATACATCACAAGGGGCCCCAAAGCAACGACACCTAGCTTCGGAATCCTGGAAATCAGCTGATAGTAGCAAAAGGAGTTGACTCTCTTTCTCAGTCTCAACATCCGCCAACAATGTTTGAATTTTTTCAAAACTGCTCGAACCCCCTCACCGGGGTCTGAAAACTTTTTGCCAAGAAGTGCGTACTTCCCGTAGGAAAAATAACCGAACCGAACTCAAACTCTCTTTTATTTTTATTTTCTGAATCCTTAAGATCATGTCTTATATGTTAAGCGCAAGAATATGAAAAAATCGATTTACATTTATTATAATAAAAAAATAAAGTCAACTTATGAGTTCCCATCTGAGCAGCGAACATCACAAGGTCAATGGGTGTCATAATCTGTTCCTTTTTTGTATATTTTAGATGCTATATATAAACATTATTTATACAACTCCATGTACTTGTAAAATATATTGCCTCAGTTGCGGAGCAAGATAATATTTAGAAAACTGTATAGGGGATATGTATATCTGCCATAACACATCCAACATTCGGCCCCATACATATACTCAATATTTTCAATTTGTAACAAAACAAACAAAAAAAAAACACAAAATTATGAATAATAATAAAATAAAACTTCTAAGAACCTGAAACAAAATAGTTCTTTGATTCTTGGACTTCTTTTCTGACTTGTTTTGTTTTTTGTTTCGATTGTTTTTATTATTCTCCTGTCCGTCACAGGATTAGTCTTGAATAAATTTTTTCATTTCTTGGACGTTGATGCACTACGATCAGTACACTCAAGTGGCCCGTATGACACCAAGCACGTGCTTGTTCGTGTTAGGTGTTAGTAGGCGCGAAAGATGAAAGTATAGGAAAGGAATTCGAGGAAGTAAATACTGGCGTGCTGCCAGATTGTTTGCTTGCATGCGTACTAAGTGGGATAGTATTAACGTTTTTAGTTTAGGAAGGCTATCTACGTTTGAAATTATTATGTACAAATCGTTATAATTTGCACATAAGACTCTAAAGGGTTCATGCAGTTGAAAGGACGTTCTACAATGGCGCAGCACTAAGGGAATATAGGATCTAGTATTTCTACTCGGTACGTGAAAGTTAAGCTGACCCAACAAGTCACCACTTTCCACGTCACCGTGGATAAGGTTATAAATAAAGGTAATGCCAAGCATGGTTTTACGGTTGGATAAGGATGGTAAGTTAATAAGGAGGAGTCTACTAGAATAGGAATGTAACCTCTGGTTTGCATCCCAGTTTAAGCCGCGTAAGGTGAAAAGTAAAAAGTTCTTTTGAACCGACTCAATGCGTTTACTGTGGACCCCATACTGAGGGCTCCAAACGCAGGATCCATATTCTAAGATAGGACGAACTAAAGATATATATAGAGATTTTGTAACGTACGGGTCATTGAATTCTTTCGACCAACGTTTAATAAATCCAATCACACCTCTGTCTTTATTCACCATGCATGAAATATGATCAATAAAGTCAAGATTAGGACGGACACCTAAATCGTCAACTAAAGCAATTCTTTCCAAAGAGCAGCAGTTCAGCGTGTAAGTTGCAAGCTTGGGAGCGACACGAGAGAATGTCATAAGCTTGCATTTAGAGCCGTTTAAGTTTAATAGGTTTGCAC
>VNJU01002910.1:0-89570 GCA_008042675.1 Drosophila seguyi | reverse complement strand
TAAGAAAAATTATATTCGATTTTTTTTTTTTTATAAATTCATTCACCAGATCAGTAGTAGAGTTTATTTTTATTAATTTTTATTATTACGAACCAAAAAAAAAAAAAAATTAATACAAATAATTAGAAACCTTCCACCTTTTTCTTCTTAGCAAAGATAATATTCGCTTTGATTTTTACTAAAAATTTATTTTATTTATATTTTTACAAAGTTATTTATTGTCTTATCCTATCAAAGGAAACGTGAGATTTAATCAAAATAATAATGGTGAAACAAAACAAATACATAGATTTGACGATGGCATTGCCTTATATTATTCACATATAATCAGTAAAAAATATTTTTAAAAAGAAACCAAGGGTACGACGTTTTTCTTTGATAAGTTCGGTTTCAGTTAGTGAGTTTTAACTGTGGATATGCTTTGTTTTGTTATTGGTCGCACAGGTGCTTGCTCCAATGGCCATGACTCACGGCCCTTTGTCTACTTACGCATGCGTTTGAGCCCCCATAGTGTAGAAATGTAAATTTCCGCCTATCGTCCACGTGTTAATGGGACAGATTCATTCTAGGGGGAGGCTGGCTCCTAGGGTCATCTGTTTGGTGACGTCAATTGTGTTTTTGTTTACCTCAGCAGTAACACTTTCTTCTGAACGTATAGCTCCCACACTAACCCTTTCTCCCACTCACCCAGCTGCCACCGCGAGGCGCAATTGCCGGCGTTGCACTTGAAGAGATAACAACTAAAACCCACACACATTCGACTCGGCCCGCAAATCATTCTTGGCAACAATTATCGCTGCGATTGCCGCTGTTAAATTTGCACCTAATTATCTGATTAAGAATTAACAATAGCTATTTCCGTAATCTCGCTGGATTTCGACCAGCTTCGGGCCACAAAGAAAGTGGACCCGCATCTCATATCGGCCATAAAATTCTCACTCGGCCTACACCCCTAAATAATCCGGGGTATTAATTGTCAAAGAAACAGGCAGCCCCCCCCGAGAAGACTAAAATATATTCGAGTGGCTTAGTCCGCTGAAATTTTCCACAGCTTGAGATGATCGTTAAAAGTACTCTGAGATTACTGCTCAGATTGCCCGTACGATGGTGTGATTAATTTCGTGTTCAGCTTATGATTTTCAGAGCAAAGATTTACATTGATTCGCTTGAAGTTTATTTATACAAATTTAATAGTAGGTAAGAAATTAAATTATATATTAGTATCTTGGTCCTCTAATGGAGCAAGTTAAGAAAATGTATTTATATATAAGAATCGCGGTCCTCTAATTGAGAAAGTTTTTGGAAATCTATATATTAGTTTCGTGGTTCTCTAATCCAGTATGTTTCGGAAATCATTTATATATCACTATCGTGGTCCTCTCAAGTAAGTTGTAACTTAATAACACAAATGTTGACTTCAGAACGATTTTCTAGATTACAAGTCTGAGGATGTTAATAAATCAGATTATTTTGAGTGAATATAAGAGATTACTAGCTAAAAAACGTTGGCTCTTTTCTTAACAACTAAAGATATGACATAAAGAAGGTAATATCTTATTTAAGTAAGTTGTAACTTAGTAACACAAATGTTTGACTTCAGAATGTTTTTCTAGATTACAAGTCTTAGGATGTTAAAAAATCAGATTATTTTGAATGAATATTGGCTCTCTTCTTAACAACTAAAGACGTGAGATAATCTCTTATTTAAACAGTAAAATCCGAGTCATCGGTGGTAGTCATGGAACTGTTATTATCCAGATTAAGCTTCTTCGGCTTGGAATCCGTGCCCCCATCCAGGCGGAAGCTAACCCCAAGCGACTCGTCCGAACTTGAAGAACTTAGGCAGGGGGTCCGTGGCCGACGACGCTTGTGGGCGGTCTTCACTTCCTTAAAGTCGTCCATGCTGCGACGTCGGAAATTCTGCTCCTTCTGCTCATGATATGATATATAGTCGCGCATCTCTGCTAAGCGCATCTTTTCCACGTTTATCTGCTGATTAAGCTGAGCCTCCAGTTTTACATAGCCCTCGAGCTCGAGCTCCAAGGCCCGTTCCTGTTGCATCTGGCGCCAGAATCCCAAGTTGTCCGACGTCCGTTGATCGCTCTGGAACTTGCTGATCTTGCGATAGATTTGCAAGAGCTTATTGGGGTCCTCGAAGTACTGGGCCATTCCGCTGGGCATGTCCTCGGAGATAGGCATTGTTTGCAGTGTACGACCGCAAATCGGGCACTTATGGTCCTTCGACGCGGCGTCCAGGCAGCTGCCGCAAATAATGTGATGGCATCGGGAAAAATGGAAGGTCAAGGCCGGCTCAAAGTTGCGGATGCCATAGCACTTGTTGCAATGAATCCGAAACATTATAAACGCTATATATTACGACGCAATTTAAGCAAAGTGCAAAACTAGCTGAGTTTCAGAAATCTAACGGCACTTATCCTGTTGGGTGTGGGAACACTGTCTGTACGATATACCGTGCAACTAGAGGTGGAAAAAAAGTGATGAAGCGATGTATTTAAAAATTCAGAAACATCTGTTTTTAGCTACTATCGGGTTTTCCAAAATCTTCAAATAATATTTTGTTTTATTGATTGAATTTGAATAATTCAGGTATTATAACGGGCATGAGATGCCCAAAAAGCCAGAAATTGTCATAGGTCATAATATTCCGTTTCGCCAAAAAATGATTCTACCTAGTTTTTAATAAAATAATTAATTTAACTGAGTATTAATTTTCATCAACAAAACAAGATGACAAAATATAAATGTGTACATTTAATTATCAAATTTCTTCATTCTAAGGGTAAATAAACTTTACTTTGCCGAAGTTAGTAGTAGTTAGTCGGATTACGTCGATGTTACATAAATATACAGCTATACAGGTATGGTATACACTGTATACTAGATACTTTACAGGTACAGAGAACAATTAAAGTAGATTATGCAATTTGTTGCAATTTGGTGTTTCCCTAAAACATTATTTTTATAAAAATGTAAAGCGTAAACAGAATAATGTGGCGTTTAAAAGGTGATATCTGCAGGAAATACGTGATTTTATTATACTTTCGAAGTCAATACCCATGAAAATGGGATTTTAACGGACTTTGAAAGGTTAACTAGACATTATTATTTATATTAATAAAATAAAATAATTAATGTTATAATAATAATAATAAATGCACATATAAATTTTGAAATAATATTTACAAAATGAAATGTTCAGGGTCACCTCAGTTGATGATGAATAATTAAAGTAATATAAACAGCGTGTATATTGATTTGCTCTGCGAAAAAGCCAAGCCCAGCGTACGCCTAGCCCCTGCCCACATCAGCTGATTTTCGAGTTATGATTCCGCCGTACAAAGCACGCTCAAAGTTCAGTTCTGTGCCATATTTTATGAGCAACTAACCACTTATCAGTAGCTGGCACTACTTAAAAACTGGTGTACGTTTCCATATAAAAATACGCACACTTCATTGTCCGTCCAGCGGGTATTGAACTCTTGCGAAGTTGGACTGTAGACCGCTCAAGTGGTCGAATATTAATTGAGAGAGGAGGTGTTGTATTTTTAATTGCGTGCTCCTGATTTCAGCACCAACCCACGATGATTATATTGCAAGTATTAATTGATTGTGCGCTTCTCCGATTGCAGGGCACCCGTTATCATTGCTGGCCTGTTTCCCAACCTGAATCTGAGCTACCGCTCGTCCCTGGGAAAGATCAACACCATACGCAGCGACCTCCTGGTCACGCTGCGCTCATCTAATGTAAGTTTTCCCGTCTATCAGCCACCAATCAATCGCTACCCATTAATTCCAAAGGCATATAATATTATGACGCAGCAGCAGGGCTGTACCAGAGTCTCGTAAGAGGAGGAACAAATATACACACATTCATAATTGCTAAGAAATATATAGGATTTCGCAAAGTCCAGTTAACATTTCTGGCAATAAAATTTAATTTTTTGCCCATTTTATTACCTTATTATTTTTATAAAACTGTGGTTAAGATAATTAAATTCTATTTGCAGCCAGCTTAAGTGGTCATAAATTTGAACCGCAAGTTATCTTAAATAAAAACATAAACCTTAAAAAAACGTATAAAAGCAAAGTTAAGAAGTCAATTAAAAATATACCATTAAATTTAAATGTAAAGTAATGTGGGCTAATCTTTCTTTCCACCTCTTAAAAACGCCTCTGGCGTGAAACATCGAGTATCGAATAAGAAAATATTTCAACTCAATGAATGTTCAAAAACTGTTTTTCAATTTCAAAGCACGCACTGTGTTGCCGCCTCATCGTGGCAATCGATAACAGTCCTGTAAGCTAAGCAGGACCTATCGGCCTATCGACCATTCCCTGCAAAAAGCCGGGCGCATGGATTTGTTCCATCTTGTCTTTGAAATTCCGAAAACTTGAAGTACAATCGGATAATTCCGTCTTTATAATGGTTGTGGAGGAGTTTCACGCTCGCGGCTGGTTCGAGGTATCCCCATTTCACTCGCTCACACCTTATATATACATACATACGTACGCCCGTTGCATCACAGCATCCCGACCTGATCGTTTCTTTGCAGGAGCCCAAAGTGCAGAGCTCGGTGGCACATGGCATCGGAACCCAGAACATGTTGGAGCTTACCCCCCAGTCGGGCCAAAAGCCTTTCCAGAGGTTGCTCGACTGGGGCATCCTTTTTCCCTATGTGGCGCAGGTAGTACGTAGCGAGAAGTTTGAGTACCGGCAGGTAAGCTTTCCCCAATTGACGCCGTAGAGCGAGCCGGCTAACCGTGACCTGTCCTCGTCTCCTAGGTCACCGAAATTGTTCACAACGATGTAGCGCTTAAGCACGCCATCAAACAGGCGGCGGAGCAGACGCTGCGAGAGCAGAGGTACGCCAAAAACGGTCATCGACTGCTCACCCGTAGCGCCAGCGGTGATCAATCGGCGGCGGCGGAGGAGGAGGATGAAAAACAGGGTATCTCGTACCAGGCCATTCTACGCAAACAAGAGCAGCGCGCCATCAGCATCCTGAAGGACATGGGTTCCACCCTAAACAACGGGCTGCTGGCCCTTACATCTTGGATCCTGTATAAGCTGCTTCCGTGCTTCCTATCCGGCGTGGTGACGAACACCAAACAGATCGAAATGCTCAAGACTGCCACGGAGAAGTCACCGGGCACTCCGTTGATTTTCGTGCCGCTGCATCGCAGTCATTTGGACTACATAATGGTTACATGGATACTTACCAACAATGACATACGCAGTCCGCTGGTAGCTGCGGGCAATAATTTGCAGATACCCGTCTTCGGAGGATTGCTGCGCGGACTGGGCGCCTTCTTTATCAAGCGCAAGATAGACCCAGTTGAAGGCAAGAAGGACGTGCTGTATCGGGCCGCCCTGCATCTGTATCTTACTCACGCTCTAAAGCAAGGCCACAACGTTGAGTTCTTCATTGAGGGGGGACGGACGCGCACCGGGAAGCCTTGCATGCCGAAGGGCGGCATCCTATCTGTGATTGTGAACGCCTTCATGGACGGCAGCATACCGGACGCCCTGCTGGTGCCCGTGTCGGTAAACTACGAACGATTGGTGGACGGGAATTTTGTGCGAGAGCAGAAGGGCGAAAAGAAAATCCCAGAGTCCTTCAGCAAGGCCATTTCAGGTATATGGAAGGCCCTTCGATCAAACTACGGCTTAATGCGCATCGACTTTAACGAGCCGTACTCGATACGCGAGCTGGTCAATTCGTACAACAAGATCGCTCGGGAAGATGGCAACATGGCCAAGGTATACAAGCCAGCGGCCAGGTAGGAAGATCATCAATAAGTTCTTGTCATCTTCAAATCCCATTTACAATTTCCTTATCTTATTTCTAGAACCCTGCAGCACAATCAGTCTACGTCCTCGCTGTACGGCACCGATGTGGTGTGCGAAGAGCACCGCAATCTCATCGAAAGCATATCACGCCAGGTGGTCTTCGACTGTGCGGCAGCCACCTCGGTGATGTCAACGAATGCGCTGGCTTTCCTGCTGCTCACCCGCTATCGGAACGGGGCAGAGGAGCAAATTCTGGCCGCAGCCTTGGACGACTTGCGAAACTCTTTATACGGCTGTAAGGACATTGGGTTTTCCGGCGAATCCTCCCAAATCGTGGCATACGCCTGCGACCTGCTTGGCTCAGGTAGCTAATGCGCTGTGTACATGTGTGTTGAACATCCTGCTTAATTGACTTTGTGTTGTAGGTCTTGTCACACGCACTAGAGATGAGAATGGTCGCCTAGTCATTAAGGCTGTGAATTCCGTGGAAAGCTTTATCGAGCTGGCCTACTACTCAAACATGCTAACCCCGCACTTCGCACTCAGTTCGATACTGCTAACCACGTTTCACGGGCTGCTCTCGGAGACCGAAAACAGGAAAGAAGTCAAGGTGGGGCGGAAGAAGCTGATAGACACTGCCTTAGAGAACTGTCAGATCTATCGCTATGAGTTCATATTGAACAAGCCCACCCAAGTGCTGGAGAGCTTGCTTTACAAGCACTTGGATGACCTTTTGGTTAGTGGATACATCTGTGCAGAGCAGGTAACGTAACTTAGTCCCTATAGACTAAATTAAATTTAAGATTCCATTGAGAGATTATTATTTTTATTATTAGTTGCACGAAGATTTCGAAAATGCTGGGGAATCCAAGCGCTTGGCTCGCAGCCTGGCAGCTGACTGTCTTGATGACGATAATGGGGATGGCTATCTGCACGATGCCAACGGTGATTGTGATGATACACAGTTGCTGTTTGCTAGCGAAACCATACAGCAGCAGCGTTACATTTGCGAGGTGCTGGCGCCCTTTGCATGGACATATGTAACTGTAGCGCACTCTCTGCAAATACTCCACCGGAACTCTATGCTGGAATCCGAGTTCATTAGCTTTGTGATCAACGATCTGAGCGGCAAGGTCAGGCGTGGCAGCTGCATCTATGGTAAGGACCTTTACAATGTTACTGTGGATTATTTAAATTTGAATTTATGTTCTAGCTGAGAGCATATCGACGGACTCTGTGCGCAACTGTCTGAAGCTGCTGGAGAAATGGTCTGTGATCGAGGTGTGCAACCAGCAGGGCCTGCGCCTGATCTCACTCAACACGCTCTACGAGATGTCTCGAGAGTCGCTTAATACGATCGTCAAAAAAATTGACGCCATAGTGCCAAAATTTAATTCTGGCTGCTTTGCTGATGCAACGCCCTAACCGACTTTGACGTCCTTGCTGAGCATTGCTTAAATTTTTGTAACTCGACTCTTTTGTACTCCTTGTATAGTGCATATCATCCACATAAGATTAAAGTGCATACTCCTAGATCTTAGCCTTGGATATGTCTAGTTTTATAGTCATATACGAGTTTATATATGCCAAAGTGCTAGCTTTACTATAACTAAAACTGAAAACCGAAAACAGTGAAATATGAACAAACGTTTTCCATGTATGAAATGAAGACCAAAACAATATATTACCCATACGGAACTGATTGATTAAACTATACCATTTTATATAACTATAGACAAGTAGACGTTAAAAAATGAATCTTGATTTATTTTAATAACTTTAAGCTGGTGAACAAACTGTGAACCAAATTGGTCTAATAAACGTAAGTAACTTCAACTGAGTAGTAAATAAATACATGTGGCGTAGGTAAAAAGCAGAGGCTTGGCTCCGCAATACGAAAACAATGCCTAATTAAAATATATATATATACCATGATCCATCGTCTTGCGCTTTCCGTTTGTGCTTTACCATTGTTCATAAGCCATCGTAACCTCTAATGGCGCTCGCGTGTCCTTCTGCTATGTAGACTTCTTAACATTCTTGACATGGATGCGAAAGACAGGGGCGGCTTTTCCGCGTCGCATCTGCTTCAGTTTATCGCCGGTCTTTCCTTTGCTTGCCTCCTGAAGAGCAAATATAAATAAGCTTGTTAGTTGAATTTAATTGTCGGCACCTTACTCACCTTAGCGGCTATGTTCTTGAGCTTGCCACCAATCTCCCCGGAACAGCGTGTTGCCCCGCAGAAGCAAGCCTTTTTGCGGTTGTTCATTAGGTCAGCCCACAGATAGTTGAAGGTAAGCTCGGTGTTCTGCCCAGGGAAATTATAAAATAGATTAATATGTTCTTTAATTTTATGGTTTTTTTTACAAACCGCAGGAATGTCCTTGATGGCAAAAAGACCCACGCGATGGATGCTGTTTACGGTCCACTTCTGGGTCTCACAGTTTGGCTCGCACGAATGATTCATGAAGCGAGCCAGGTTGCCCTTCGGTCCCGCATCGATTATAAAGTCCTTCTCCACGCCCAGAAAGTAGTAGTTCTCATCTCGGTCCCGCTGCTTCTGCACCATACGCTGCTGGAACTCGGCGTGGTTAATCACCTCGCCGACATATTCGATCACGAAATCACCCTGGGCAATGGGTTCCCGGCACACAAGTCCGAATCCTCGCTCGTTCATGTACACAACTTCCAATTGGGGCGTTTTGCGCATCTCAAACATTTGGTTCTCGCAACGCTGGCCGGCGCGACAGACTTCAGGATTGCACTCGTTGAACAGCAGGCGGTTGATGCACCCAGAGTCGGGCCCGCAGGGATGCTCAGCGTCTGACGGGCAGCCGCAGGCACTTATATCCTCCAAATTCAGGGTGAAGCGCAACGGCGGCACCGCCTTATTTACCTTGATTCTAACGTATGGCGGCGGATGCAACTTACTGGCGCTTTGACGTCCAATGGCCTGTTCTTTCCGACGTTCCTTGACGATCTGAAGGAAGTGCGTCGCCTCCTCTACGCCCGTGTTGTAGCTTCTGTGCAACAGAGTCTTTGTTCTTTGAGAATCTCCAGAGAGTTTGTCGCCCTCGATGTAGAGGTAAACGCGACGCCGCGATATCCAACCGTGATCATGGGTGCCGAAGAATCGCACAACGAAGTCGTTTTCCCCGTGGGTCTTATTCAATATGTTTCTAGGTATCTCGGTGGGCGGCAGGATGATTGCCGGCCACCAGCGGAAATTATTAAACTTGGCCCACACTATCTCACCGTACAGCGGCATTCTCCCGCTCTCGCACTCCTCGCATATGTAGTTCTCGCTCTTTTCGATAGGAATATTGCGGCAATGGGCGTGCACAGCGATGGGGCAGGTTTCGCAGCAGAGAAGTTCGCCGCCCTTCACGCAGATGCAGCACCATATTACGTTGAGGTGTGCATCCGATTTGGGTATGCCGTGTCGCGGACAGATGATTTGGGTGGCAGTGAGCATCTTGGTGCCAGCTGGAATGCAATGCGAATCCTGGTGATAGGTGGCCGGGCAGCGGATACACTTGGCCAGCTTGGAGTTTCCGACCTGCTGGTACTTTCCGCTGGGATCGAGACACACGCAGGTGTGGCATACGTGCCGGGGACAGCGGGGCAAAATCTTGCTTGTATTGGCTTGGGGCCAGTACTTGCAGCAGTCCGTGTGGAAGCGCTTGCCACACATGGGCTGGCTGCAGGTCAGAAGCTTATTCTCGGCCGTTGTTTGGGACTGGTGGGGTTCTTCCTCCTTACTCGCATTAGATGGCGGTTTAACCTGGTGACATATAACACAGTTATCGACCTCGCCCGATTCGCATTCCTGACAGACTAAAGGAGCAATGCTTGTAGGGTGCAACGTGCTGGTGGGCACCACGGCATCGGCTGTTATGTGCTCCGAATCAGTAGGACTGGGCGACTTGGAGGTGGACGGTTGGAGAGACAGGGCCATTTTTCGACTGCCTGCCTTGGGCATTTTCTGTCCCAACTTCTTGCATTCCAAGCAACTGGCATGCAGCCAACTGTTGCAGCCGCTTGAACATCGTCGGATCTCGTTGCCCGACTCGTAACAGTATTTGCACACCGGCTCGCGGTTGAGTCCGCGAAAAAGATACTTGCTGTCCAGCTGTAAGATGTCCTGGACCACCTCGTCTATTGGCCGGTTAAGAGACCTCTTAGGTTTTGGCACTTCCAAGGGCCGGCGTTCCACTGATGGCTCCGTGAGTGTAGGACTGGGCGCCACGACAGGGGTCAAGCTGCGTCGTACCATCAAAGTTTTCAATCGATTCGACAGCCGTTTAATGGTGCCAACTCCCCGGCCACGCTCTAACACAGAAGAGCCTAGCTGCTGATCCATCTCGCCACTGGCTATGTCCCGCTCTAGGTCACGCATCTGGATGTACTTAAGCGACCAGATGTTGCTGACCACGCCGAGCAATACCTTTTCCACCTTTTCCTCCGATCGGTGCACCATTACGTACTCTTTGACGGCATCGAAAAGCTGACCGAACTCGGGATTCTCGTAGATGCTGGCATCCGGTGTGAGGATCTTATCAGTGCTACTACCAGTCTGTGCCTGGCCCGGTAATGGGGTCACGGCCACGAAACTCGAAGTCCCAGTTTCAGCCTCGTTGCCGTCGCCCAGTTTACGCCGCTTGGCTCGCATCTCGTTCCTGGCCTTAACAGGCGAGAAGGCTGGACTGAAGGGAGACTCGGACCGCTCCCGCTTCAAGTCAATCATCAATGGCCTGTTGTGCAGGTTGTCATTCGAGTCGTACAAACTGCTTCCAACATCCGAGGTGTCCTGCATCATGGAATTGGTTCGTTTGCGCCGTTGCTTATTAATTGGACTGGAAAAAGGGGAGGTAAAACTATGCGATTACACCACCATTTTTGGATATAGGTGTAAAAAAAGAAAAAAAAAAATAATCAACATGTACACTTACGCAACGCTCTCGTAGATGTTGTAGAACTTCTCAAGACGATCGGCGTACGGAAGCTGGGCAACGATCTGGGCCTCATCAATGGCCTGCCGCCATACGGCGACCTTCGTCCGCTTGGGTACCATTTGCCGGTACTTGGCGCTCTTCGGACCGTGCCTGGCTAGTACTTCCTCGCGCTGCTCCTCGAATGCCTTAAGGCCGGCGAAGGGCAGTAGATTTTCAACCTTTATCCAGTTCCGCCTCCCGTTGTCCGCGAAGAAACGCACGTGCACCTGAATGGGCAGCGAAGTATTGTCAACGGACGCTCGCTGAGGATGACCCTGCACGTTGCCAACGATCTGATCAAACGGATCCGGACACACCATGCACGGCCAGAAGCAGTACGTAAAAATCTTGCCCCAGAACAGATCACCCACTTGATAAGTGGGCCAACCGGGATCGGTGACAATGGACATGCCCTTGGCACTGTCTATGCTTACGGAGGAAGGCGATTTCAGCATGACATTTACCTCGAACGCAGTAGAACTCAGGTCAGCTGGTGGTGATTTCATATCCACCTCTGCGGATGCGGGCATGGGCAAGGCAAATATTAGTTCTTTCGATTCTTCGCTGATTACAGCTTCAACTGCAGCTGCTGCTGGCATATACTCTTCTTCAGCTCTAGAGCTGGAACTAATTTTTGAACTAACATCCAGCTGAACGGAAGACACAGCTTCAGTCTCAGTCTCAGTCTCTGATTTGATATTGAGTGCGAATTCGGTACTTTCGATCGTGGCCTCTTCTTGTAAGGGACCTTCTAAGCCATGTGACTCTTTCTTCACTTCAATATATTCAGGAGCCTCGGGTACGGGCTCGCCCGAGGCATTTATATCCAAAGTCGGCTTCGATTTGCTTATTCGCTTTATTTTGCGCTTCAGCTGCTTTCGAACGAGCGAGCTGGCCTGGTCTTCGGCATCCGCCTCAAAGCCTGTACTGTTGGGCGAACTGGCGCCATTCTTGAGCAACAGTTTCTCAATGGGGCTGAAGTAGCTGTGGCCTCCGCCGCAATCGGGCAGCTGAGCGGTTGTGCCGTTCACGGCGTCACCTTCCCTGGTGGCATTAGCTGATGCATTATCCTGGAACAGGGTCTCGCAGGTACTACTACTGTTAAGGGCCGCCGCAGCTTGATGGGCGCGTCGGCGTGTCGAGCGAACCGTGTCGTCAGAATCGGATAGCGGCGTGGGTGAATTGGCGTTGGCAAAGCCAATGTATTTGGGACTTAGATTTGACTGTAAATTGATTAGATCTCGCTTCCCTGAAACGAAAAACACAGGCGTACAGCAAGCACCCACGCACACAGACACATTAGCATATGGTCGGCAAAGGCGGGAACGATCTATGTTTGTACTTACTGATCACAGCGGACCGCCGTGTCTGCTGCTGGTGCTTGCCTGTCGGCGTCTGGGTGTCCACGTCCGCATCGAGCTCTGACTGATCCGCCACCTCAGCATCGGCAGCTGCACCTGGAGTTGCCGTCGTGGGCTGTTGGGCGTCCGTGACTTCTGATGCCACCGATTCGGGGTTGCCCGCAGCTCCTTCATCGGTGGTTATAGCGGCTGTGGAATGTAGCTGTACATTGCTTTGAGCTCCCCCACCCTCTATTTCGGAGTGTGAACCCGCCGTCAGCTTCATTATTATTTAATAGATTAATTGCGCTATCTATAAACCAAACACAACCAAAAGAAGAACACCAATTCCAAATAACAAGCGCTTCGCGTGCGCCAAAAATGCTGTTGTGTGACCGTAGCTGTGCATTGTGAGACCATTATAATCCGCCATAAAAAGACAGGATGTCTTCCTCTACTGCAACTGGTCACGCTTAAATTGATCGCGACAGGCACTGCCAGACTTTGCGAAGAAAGTTTTACTTTCCTTAATGTTGACTTCTAAAGTTCCTTGTATCGGATAAAAGCTCTCAATATAAGCCCCGATATCATGTAGAAAAATTATATTTTTACTGGAAAAGAGCCAGAAAACCATTCTGATAGGATCGCTCAAACGAGCGAAATTCCAAAAGTATGACCAGAGTGGTTTACTGATCATCTGATCGTCATTCTGGCAGGCACAACGCGCTAAATTTGAAAAGGCCAAATGTAAGGAGAGACAAAGGCACACCCCACCGCCCACTTAAGGTACACACTCCTTCAGATCAATATTGAGAAAAAAGAATGCCTTTGTATATACAATGCACATACATGTATTAAGGAATATATCTTAAGTATTAAGTGTTTTATATTTTATACTTTGTTCTTACTCCCTCTCCAGAAGACTTCTATGGAAATATATCCAGTTGCTGTGTTGGCCTTATAAGCATTTTACATGACTTAAGAGAATGTCGTTTCCCCAAATTCCACAGACCCCACCACATTCCACCATCGGAGTCCAATGAGGTCTTACAGTCGTAGTACTGTCCATTCAAATTGCTGAAAGATAGCATTAATATATAGTTGGATGTTGCAATATAAATTCGATTATTCTTACCATTCAGCACCGACCCACCATCCGAAGAATTCGACATATACCCCATCATCAAGTTTTTTATACACCAAATATTTATTATTTTCACTTTTCCGCAAGAAGTCGCCAGCATTTCCAGAATATTGACCAAGACTCTTCAATTTGTATTCTTCTGCCTTGCCGCCAACTACAAAGTGATCATATTTAGCGAAAGCTTTTGCATCATCGAAATCAACGAGTTCAATATATAATTCATGTCTCCTGCTTGAAGTTAACTCGTGTATTTTATCACAACCCAGCCAGAAGTCTCTGCTTAGGTCACCAAAGCCTTTAAAACAATTAAGGTTACGTCCCATAGTCTCAAATGCGACACGTCCGCTGATTCGACGCTGTATAACCATCCAACCAGGACCAGCTGATGGAAGATCCTCAAAAACTGCTGCGAAGCGACCGGCCCAAGGAAGTGTGACAAATTGGATAGAAGGGATTTTAGTACAGTTAAGCAAGACAAGCGCATTACTCTTATCTTGGTTAAAAGCAACCTTCTCGGCTGAATCTTTGTTAACTTGGGCTTCGAGCTTGGCGATGTGCTCATCTTTCTCACTTAGATTGCAATTATATTTCTTCGTTTTATTATCCAGTTCGGATAGTTTTTCGTTTTTTTGTGCAAGTTCAAGTTTTAATGACTCCTTAAGATTGTAAAATGCAGTTTCAGCGCTTTCAGTTTGTTTTGGCCCAAAGGTGTTCTTAGTCACAGATTCACTTTTGTTTAAGTCGAACGAAGTTTGTAATTCAATCATTTGATTCTGCAGGCCTTTTATAATTAAGTCCTTATTTTGTGTAATTAAATCGATTGATAATTTAAGCGACTTAATTACATCCTCCTTATCCTTGGTCTTTTCCTTTTCACTCGCTAAAGAAATATCTGCTATTGTCAACTTGCCAGCCAGCTTGTTTATTTGGGATTGTTTCCGTCTTATAGTTCTTTTAAGTGCTTGGATGACCCGGGATTGATCGCCAACTTTGCCACAATAAATTTCCAAATCCGAATCGCTGCTTTCCTGAAATACCAATGATGTATGTACATGTATGTGCATTTAGATCAGCTTTCAATTAAGAGTTAAATATATTTGCACCTACGGAATTATTTTCAGTGGTCGATTCAATGGCTGATCCGCAAGGCACTTGGGAGAGATTGTTAAGGTTGTCTGCAAGTTGCATGGTGCCTGTATGGCAAGATTCGCTTTACAGAAATAAAAGAGCTTAACAATTTAATTCCGATCTTAAGAATCCGGTGTGGCCAAAGTCGTCCAAAAATAATAGTTGATTGTTGCCTTTTTAAAAACATCGATGGTATTGACATCAATATACATTTTTTCTGACCAGAAAAATTACTGGCAAAGTTTTATTAGCGTTAATTGACGATTTTTATTAGGTTTTTCCACAAAAAAGTATGGCAGCGCCAATGTCGTGATCCCTTCTCGCGTGTAATCGATTCAAGTATGACCAGCTGTCGCTACGGCGTAAATCCGCCCACCAATATTACTAAAACATACATCAATGTGTTTATGCAGCCGAACAACACAACATGGACGAATTTATAAAGACGCTCATTGCTGAGGTCAAGTCCCAGGGAGTTTTCGACGAGTTTCGCTTCAACTGCTGCCTGGCGGACGTGGACACGAAGCCGGCGTACCAGAATGTGCGCACCCGTGTGGAGACGGCGGTCAACGAGTTCCTGGCAAAGCAGAACTGGACGCCAGACACAAACAAATTGCAGCTGCGGGAGAGGCTGCGAAAGCACCTCCTAGAGTGAGTACATGGGATGAAGATTTGGTAACATAAATAGACATCTCGTGTGCTGTAGCTCCGAGGTGCTGAACAAGGGCGTCGACCAAATCGTGGACCAGGTGGTCAACCCCAAGGTCGCCACCATATTCGAGCCAAAGATCGAGAGCATTGTCTACAAGTACCTGGGCATCACCCCGCCCCCACCGCCACCGAGGCCTGCCGGGCCTCTCTTGCCCGCTCCGCCTTTGCCGCCATTTGGTGGCCCCATGAACGGCAGCAACCTGCTGAGAGTGGAGACTGGCGCCGATGGGCTGATGCCCACCGACCTGGAACAGATCAGTCCGGACTCCGACCAGGCCACCATCAAGTCGGACCTGAAGGACGAGAGTAAGGACGGCGACCTGCCGCCCGGAGTTGACGACGAGAGGAACTATGACGAAGACACCTCGCCCTCGTACGAGCCGTTGAGCGAGGACAAGCCTGGTTCGAGTAAAGAGCTGAACAACGGTTTGCTAAATCATTCGGACTCGATCAATGGGGTATCGCAGGCGTCACAGCTCTCGCAGGTGTCCAGCGACAGCCGCCTCACGATTGCCTCCTCTACAGAGTCTGTGGCGGAGGCACAGCGCGCAGCGCCAGCCTCCAACAGCGCGGAGCTGATAGCCAGCATGCCCGCCAACATCTCGGAGGAGGCACAGATGCCAAAGTTCAGCGAGAATTCCAGCGATGCGAGTGCCGCTCTTGGCGTGGACGACAGCAGTCGGAAATTGCACTTTGATATTAAGCAGGATGCAATTACCTTTGAGGGTGGGTAACTGTCAAAAATATTTTTATTTTATCCTTTAAATTGCAATATTTTACAGGCACTGAGCGAAGAAGTTCCGTGTCGGGCACGAACGGTGTTCCACTTGAACTCTCTATTGAAGATGCTATTATGTCGGAGGTAAAGGCGAATATCGACGATGCCAACAATGTCAGCATAGATTTGAAACACGTTCATCAACCACCACTACCACCATTACCAAGAGCTGAGCCCGAGCCCGTTCAACCACCAGCACCACCAGATGTTGAGCCGGAACCTGTGCAGCCACCACCACCACCACCACCGCCACCAGAAGAAATTAAAGAGGAACCTGTACAGCCACCAGCACCTCCAGAAGTCAAGGTAGAACCTGAACAGCCATCACCACCTCCAGAAATGAAACTGGTGCATGTAAAGCAAGAAATACCACTAGAACTTAAATTGGAACGTGAGCCCATTCCAAAAGTAGAACCACCTGCTAATCCGCCCTCGACAGAGAGAAGCAATGGATCTCTTTCAGAGGCCTTCCTTCAGGATGCGAAGCCGAAGGAGTGTGAGAGTCCCTTGAAGCTGGAACCCCAGGAAGCGCCCACCGTGGCAGGCGAAGTGAAAGAAGGGAAACCCATATTTGCCTTCCCCGAGGAGGCTGAGGCATCCAAAGTCGAGGGCGCCAAAGCCTGTGAATCCACAGCTTCGCCTTCTTCGGTATCTAAGAAGAGCTCACGGGATAGGGACAAAGATAAGGAGCAAAGGAATCGCAGTCACTCGGATGATAAGCAGCGGCGCAGGAGCAGAGATCGGGATCGCGACCGTGGCCGCGATCGCAGTCGGGACAAATCTTACAGCAAACATTCCTCAAGCTCCAGTTCCAAGCACTCCTCATCGCGCTCATCCAGCTCCCAGCACAAGAACAGCAGTTCCAAAAATGACAGGAGCTCCACGAGCTCATCGAGCAAAAGTCATCGAGAGTCATCCTCTTCCAAGCGGACGTCATCTACCTCCTCATCACGCCACGAGTCTTCTTCCTCCTCCTCGCACAAGAAACACAAATCGAGCTCATCTTCACGCTCGGATCGGGATAAGGAAAGGGAGAGTCACAGTCGGAGCCACCACAGCAATAGCAGTTCCTCGTCCTCATCCAAGAGGAAAGATCGGGACCGAGGGCGTGATCGGGATCGTGATCGTGATCGCCACAAATCTAACAGTGCCACGACAGCACCGATTCAGGATGATCATACAGAGAGCAAAGCGAAGCTAAATAAGCGCAGGAGCTCTGACTCCAACGATGAGGGAAAACCTCCCAGCTCGGCTTGTCCGCCAAAAAGCTCCCGGCCAGAGGTGGCACCGGAAAAAGCCGGCGAGTCGGTGGAGAATGGCAATGGCACGAACGGCAACTCCAATTGTGGCAGTGGCAGCAATGGCGCCTGTGACAGTGCGCCCACTATCAGCAGTGGGGTTGTTATCGTCAGTGACAGGCTGCAGCAATCGTCGAGTAGCTTTATTGAACTGACTGCTGGTTCCCAGTCTCAGAAGGAGGAAGATAGCAAAAAGGACGACGTGGCTGAAAAAAGAATAGATCAGATTGAGGAGCCTGCTTCCCAAGAGGATCGGCTAAGTGCAGAACCTCAAAAGGCTGATGAGGCTGAATCCGTACCTAAATCTCCTGATACGGAAAGCAAACCTGGTGATGTGCCGGAAATGCTATTAGCACAGGGTGCGTGCCAATCGGCGGAACCCGCAGAGCCTTTAGAAGGAAGCTTACCAGAGGCTATGCAGAAAGAGAATCTAGAACCCGAGGATATGCCCGCACCACAAGTCCTCAACTCCAGTGATGATCAACCAGTTGAAGACGTTGTCACTCACTTCGAAGAAAACGCGGACGAGTTTACGGACCGCCTGCAGCTTATCAATAGACTAATTGAGGATGGCCAGAATCTTGTGAACCAGTTAAGCGCGGACAATGCACAGGTAGAGGCAGCTTACATACGTGAGATTCGCAGAAAAACAGTCAAGCGAAGATGTAGCAGCCTCCAAGAACAGCCACAAGTCGGACGGGAATCGACACCGCCGCCGCTGTTCGCCAGCCTGGGCAGTAGTAGCACCTCTGGCAGCCCCACGAAAAGGCTCCGTCGGGAAGAGCCAAAGTCGTCTCCCACGCCTTCCGAGGCTAGCGTCAACTCCAAGGAGAACGAGGCTCTGGAGAAGCAGGAGCACGGTAAGTACAGTGACATGACCAACTATTATATTATTAAGGCAATCAGTATGTATGGGGGGGGGGGGGGGGGGGGGGGGTTTGAGTACGCTGATCAGGGAGCATCGAATCTTTTGACGAACTCCGAAATGTTCGATCCATCCCGCAACTAAAACACCACATTGCTCATCCTCATTGTGATTTCTCTACCACCTCTATTTTTTCTCCACATGCATCCACATAATTTAATAAATTAATAAACATATGTAGCTGTGCGTGAGGCTTGCACTATCCAAATCTAAGCCGTGCTGGGTAAGCGCCTCTCCGCGCGACTTCCGGTTGCCGACGCTGTGCGAGTGGTTCGGAGAACACTGATTAATGCGCTTGTTTATTCTGCAGACGCTTTGAACGCCCGCCGATTCAGCCAGAAGCTCTGCCAGCAGCAAAGGTACACCAATGATGATCTCTACAAGCCCCGTCCAATCCTGTCGCAGCGCTCTCGTCGCCGGGGCCTGGACTCTATCCTCTAGCTATTTCGAATCAAAGTGTTATCCGGATAAAATAAAAAAGGCAACTGTTGTTAATGCATTTGACATAAAACAAAATATTTCTTCTTTCATCCGTTTAATGGGCCTCTTTGCTTGCCAATGGGGTTTCCTTCTGCTTTTGTTTTCATATTAATTCTTTAACAATAAAATTGAAATTTTACAGCTACACCTTACAGTTTAATAATAGTCGGTGTAGCCTTTCGTATATATATATCATGCATATATATAAACAAAAATAACAGTGAACGTAATAATATTATGCATCATTGTGTATTCTGGGGATTCTGGCTGTCCCCGGGTCCGCGGCACTAGACTGCGGTACAGCGAAAGATAATGTGTGATGGTTGATGGGTAAAACAATGCTGAGAAACGAGGACAACTGTAGCCAGGCTACTTGGCCTACAGTGGGTCTGGCTAGCTAGTTAGAATCCAGGTATGGATGGGGAATCTGGGTAGACCACGTGCATGCAGTTCGATCTCTGGTTCTCTAGTATCTGCGGTTCGTTTATATTTTGTAACATCTCAGTTTGAAGATTTCAGTGTGTGTAATTTGATTACTAATTATTGAAGCTTTGCTCGCTCCGTATGTGCTTTACATTTTTGCTCTCAATTACTTTACAACGATCAACATAAATATATAGGCGTATATACTTTGAAACTTGTTAAAAAAAAAGTATGTATAAATGTAGTAAATCATAATTGTAATACATAATAGTAGGTAATAGTATTTTACAAGAAGGTTCTCTCATTTCGAAATATAACAGATACATTTTCATTATCATTAGCATTATTTTTAACAAGAATTTCGCATTGTTCCTAAAACTGTGTTTGTGTATAGGCTGTGTGTGTGTTTGGAGTTTCGCGTAGGTGTGAGAGCGAGAGTTTTGTGCAGAACAACAACTACGATTTAACCTCCGACTATGGAGTGATAAAACTCTCTCACCGACTCCCCGCAGAGTATTCATACAAGCAGCTGGGGCCAGGGGGAAGGAGGTGAACGTAATGGGTCAGCGGAGCGCCCGCAGGCGTTTCAAACACCGTGTCGTCGTCGTCCACTTGCCAAAAGTCCGCAGATCCAACGTCCCCGACCCCGACCGCCAACTAATAGCTACGCTTAGGTTTAGCTGTCGCTGCTGCTGCAAACGTTTCGAACGCAGGCCTCGCTCGCGGCCACGCCCACCGGTGTTGCCTACGTAGAGAAGCCGCGCCGGCCGTACGGACTCTCGACGTCAGTGTGCCGTGTATGCAGGTTGATTGTGGGCGCGACGGGTTGCGTGGACAGCTCACACACCGTCTTGATGGCACCGGAGGCGTTCACCGAAGTGGGAGCGGAGTGGATGGTTGCGGCGGTGTCCTTCACAGTCTCCCGGTCGCGATCCTGATCGCTTTGCTCCGCATCATCGGTTCTGGGCAGCACGTAGTCCGCTTTGCGGGTTTCCGAGCGTCCAGCAATTGACGATTTGTACTGTTCCCGGTCTAAGCCGCACAGGTAGAACTTAAAGAACTCGTACGTGGACCAGCATATAGCCGTGGCGGGCATCGAGTAAAGCACACGAGCAGTCATGCCCCTGAAGAAGCCCAATGGTCCAGCCATGTGGTAGATCTGAAAGAAGTTCATTTAGCGATAGGTATAATTCAAAATGGTTTTGGACAAATATTCACCTTTCGGCTGGCCTCGATCATGCCGCGCGTCAGACCAGTCTCCTGAGTGTTCAATAGCGTCTTCACTACGTCCAGGGGCGTAGTGATCGCCGCCGCACAGGCTCCAGCTGCCGCTCCCGCGGCCATGTGCACCGGAGGATTGTACTTTCGATCCAGATTCAACTTTAAAAAACAATAAATTGACGGGTTAAGTCTTGCAGGCAAAGCGTACAAGTTTTCACGGACTCTTACTTTGTTCTGGAAGAACTCGTATGTGGTAAAATGTATTGTCTGATATGGTAGGTTCATGACCAACTGCGTGCCGTAGGCTCTGTAGAAGGCCTTGAAGCCCTCCTTCTTATAAATGTCCCTGACGCAGGATACCACCGATGTGTAGGGCGAGTTGTACATTTGCATGCGCTGTTTGATCACGTCCGTGGGGCTGGATATGGCGTCGTGTATGAGTGTGGCCACCACTCCCGAAATCACTGTAAGAGGCGATCGTTATTATGGGTCGATAGTGGAGCTTAGTTTATAATCAAGACTTACCATAGTTGAGGTTGCTCACTGTTGTAAACTTGGCCGCCACCTCCTTGGTCATTTCATAGGCAGCAAAGTAGAGTGAATGCGCTGGTCCAGCGCCCAAGACCACAGCGCTGGCTCCACGAATGGGTCTAAAGATAACAAAGAGGCGTAAGTTGTGTGACCAATCGTGTGTTCCACAGCTGATGCTTACCTTAAAAGACCCTCACGTGTCACCATATTCCGAAAGGTTGACAATATATTCAGGTTATTTGTGGGCGGTGAAAGGCTCTGCATGCGGGTCTGTAAAATGGGAATAATAGAGCGATTAAAATAATTGCATATTCGTGAATTATACAAAGAACCCTTCTTTGTTATACTGTTTGCCCTTAAATAAAATGGATAATCGCTGGTGCGTCAGAGCTACTAACTGGTTCCCCTGATAGCAAAATAAAGCATTCAGTGAGATAACCTACGCTGAAAACTTGCCCGAATAGACTCCCTCTTTTGCAAGTCATTGTTACTCATGATATATTCTAGATCCAAACACTACAAAACCTAATTGTGGGACTACCCGTTTAATATTTCTTTCTCTGACATTCTAGAGACCTCAAAATATGAAATTCATTATTACAAGTGGTACAGGATTAATAGAATGTTTTCTCGGATATAGATAATGAAATGAAACAGCCAAATATAGATAATAATACTGTGGGATGGCTTTGATAAATATATGAATTATCTAAATTACTGATGAGAAGGTTGTTAAAAACTTGTGCTAACCTCATACATATACATTTAAGTTTTTTTTTTTTTGCATAGGAATTACGTTTTTTGTTTCAAACAGAGAATGGTATTAACCGATATGAATGTAAAACAAAAGTAAAAATATATACTATTTGCAGTGCTGGGGAAAAACTTTTGCTGATATATAAGCAAGTCGCTGATATATTTGCAATCGTCAACGTAATACACACACTTACATATGCACTTGATTGCACATATATTTCTAGGCGTGCCCGTCAGCCACAGAGCATCCCAGTTTTAAATTACGGGGGACTTGGGCTGTGCGATGGAGATAAGATTTCCCGGATAGCACCCCTACCTTATCCATATATAGTATTTCGTGCTGTTATCAATCACAAGTCAACAGGGAATTTAAGGTGAATAACAGCCTCGAGAGCAGTGGAAACCTAATTAAATGGTACTACGAACCAATAGAAGATAGAGAGAACCTTACATAAATGCTTGACAGAACTTCGTGATGAGGGGGAGTAGGCGGCTCCGTGAATCATAGATTCGATCATTGCGCCAGCAGACCCCTTATTGAGTGCCACTGATAAGACGGACAAAGTGTGAAATCAGAATGACAACGCTGCGCCCGTAATTATTTATAAACCTACGCAAAATAATGCGAATTAAAGTGCCTCGATTGCCGTTGCTCAATTAAAAGTTCTTTGCGCTGGCCCCCGCAACTCGTCAAAGTGACTGCGGAGAGACTCTAATAGTGACGCCGGGAATCCCGGCCAGGCTTTGGTCTGGCACCAAACTGCCTGCCGGCTGTCACCGCACCATTTGACGACACATGTGGCGGCCAGAGCTCAAGAAAATCAATATACCCGAGTGGGGTATGGCGGACCGAGAATCGGTCAATATTAAGTAGCACTGACACTCGGCATATACATATGCATCCAGTACATAACGCAGGTAGCTAGATTTGCATATGCCTAAGTAGCGAATCACTTGGCTCCACCAACATTAGGGTAAGTAATCAACTGGCTCGATAAGAGATAATGGAGTGTTAGTGGCATGCCGACTGTCACCAGCAGTGCGGCTAATCTTATCGGCGCAGCATAAACCAATGGAACGTGCTCCGATAAGCACAAAAGTGTCAGTGGCTGCGGCTCCCAAAAAGCGAAGCCCCAAGAGCTCTTGGCTGCACTCGAGGTGCCCGAGGAATTACATCACGATTATGCCTAAGCAGTGGGCACTTGGCACACACAAAATTCGATTGTGTACGCGCGTTTGTGAGGTTAGGTATGCTTGTTTACGCTCCTCCAGTTACCAGCTGGTTCGCTAGAAGGGCGCTCACCTTGACGGAGTCCAGCGGATACATAACCAGGTGCTCCAGCACGCCCGCTATTCCTCCCGCCGTCATATTCACTCCCACGCTGGTAGTAGGCAGTGACTCGTAGTCGTCAATGTTCATGGCGGATCCGGTGGTGCTGCTGCTGCTACTACTACTGCGGGCTGCTTGTGAATTGCGGTTGTGCCCTTGCTGTGGCTGCTCCTCTTACGACGGTGATGACCTGCTAGTCCGGACCAGTTCTAGACCCAGTTCCAGTTTGCACATACAGTTACAGCCGCTTTCTCCTCCTCTAGGACCAGGCCGCACGCACATAAACCGGAGCCGGGATGGGGATAACGCCGTCTGGTCGGCAGTTTGAGCGACTTTAGCCGGCGTAACGATATGAACACGGAACAATTTTGTTGTATAACGCGGACCCGACGGGACGACGGGGGACAACGATACGCGGGCGGGGTGGGTGTTTCGTATGGTGTGTGGCGTGTGGTATGCGGTGCGCGAATGAGGTGGTATGCGAAACTGCTAATTGACACTGCTGCTGATGCGCCTGTTACTGCTTCTCTGTCGCTGGTGCTGCTTTTGCTGTTGCTGCTGCTGCACGACTAAGATAGACGACACATTCAACGATTCGCTTAAATTCGGAGCGAAGGTGTTTCTGCGGTTGCTCTGCCGCGGCCGCCGTCGTTGTTCTGCTGCCGTTTCGGGTGTTTTCTGGATATATACAAGTCGGTTGTAGACGGGTTCTGTCCGGAACGCAATTTAAATGTGTCCTGTGTTTGGCAACTTACGCAAATGTACAAAAATTACAGGAATCATTAAATTTCTGCCCAATAAACAAGCCTCGTGCACAGGGTGACCGTGGCTGGCCACGGGAAACATACCAAAAGGATTACGAATATACCAAAAAATGTCGATATTTGATATATTTAAAGAGCGGTATTTTTATTTGATATTTTTTGTCAAGACGAAGAATAACCCTAATACTACTGGCCAATACATGCAAGCCGGTGTATGCAAAACCCCACAAGAAAAATGTATGAAAAGTTTTCATCGTTACAAAAATTCTTATTTTGAAGAAAAACTGGATCCTTTTTTTGTTACCGCGCTAGCGATGCAGGATCGACCGGAATCATCGATGTCGTTTTCAAAGTATTACATCGGCATTAAAAAAATATCGGAAAACATCACAAAAAAATTCTATGCATAGTTCAAATTTAAAATATACATTTAAAAAAATCGTTATTCTATAATTTTATTCATGTGCAACAAATGTAAACAGTAAGCTTTTCAGTATTCATTTAATATAATTTTTAATGTAATATAAGAACCGTAAATAATAACAATAATAAAGCTTCATAGCAGTTTGTTTATTTTGTTTGAGAATAAGAACTTGTCGCTTATTTTGTGGTCTACCTCTATAACTAATTTTACAGACGATAATTCATGTTTTTCCTTAATTTTCCGGAAAATATAAAACTGTTTTAGCCTGATTTGCACGAACAATCCATTAAATTATGTTTTGTAGATATCTAAGATTTAAGGATACAATTTTCGCACTTTTAAGCAGATTTTTTCTGATAGAGAGATCTTATTATTGTATATTAATATTATATTATAATATTATATCCGCAATGCCATTTTACTTATTTCTCTGCAACTTTTTATTTTAATATGATTGGGCCAATCATAATTTCTTAAATGTGAACCAGCTGTACGAAAAAAGCTGCTGCCATAAATTTGGGTCATGGTCGTAATATACAGGAAGATAATTTTAATTAATTTTAATTGTGCGATATCTGGTGGAAAATATTGCATTTAAATTATTTCAATATCTTTAATGGCAGCATTACGAATAAGTATGTTAAATGGGGTCGAATTCCCAATCGGTAAATAAATAAGAGCTTTGAGTTGCCGCTCTACCTTTGAACTCGATGTTGCGAGAAATTTGTAGTGGTGCCTCGTCCACAAACGGAGTTATTTTAGCTAGTATTCCTAGTTAAAATATCTAAAAAATGCAAATATATTCATATTTCACAGAAAAAATTGGCGGGTTTCCCCTATATGGTAGCTGGTCACACTTAACTCTTATAGACGTAGTGAAACTACGTAATAAATAAAAACGTTATTAACCATAATCGAGACTTTTATCAAGAACCACTAAATGCGCCAAATTGAAATGTAAACCTTATGTTTTGTGTGTGTCTAAAGGAAAAAAAGCTTTGGAGGAGTCGAAGTATCGTAAATCTAAATAGAACGTGTTATATTTAATTTATTATTTGAGAGCATGCCAATGATCCAAAAGTTCCGATCTATTTTTTAATCAGGAGAGGACTTGGATACGAATTGAATTTAGCTATTACATGAAATTTTCTTTGATATTAGTTTTCACATCAGCACCATAAAATCGAATACTAGATTTTAGTAGAAACTTGGAATATTAAATAAAGCCCTATAATAAGTTACATTACCTTCCAATCAATCCGAACTTACCAATTTCTCGCTCTGCACAACTGAAGGAGAATCATAGGCAACTCCAGCTGCTTGTTTCTGGAGCGCAATGCAAATACGATTAGGTAAAATGTTAGTTTAATTAGTAAGAATTTCGGAATTACATAATTGCAATCAAGATTGCGTGAGGAACTCGTTCTGCAGATCAAGTTGTCCAGCGGTGTTGCAGCCAGACCACCGAACGCCCCGCACGCAAACGGGAGAGTCGTCGCATACCGTGGTCTTGTTTCGAGATTGGTTCGGTTCGGTTGGGTTCGTAGGACTGGGCAACACTTTTAGATAATTATTTTGATATGACAAGCGGAAATGGCGTTAACAAGTAGCAACTTCTGGGTCTGGATCCGACTGGACCTGCGACTGTGATAGCTCTGTGACTGTGGCACTAGTTATCCGACATTTGATTGCCAAGACGGTTATCTGCATAGCAGCTTCTAGCAGCCATTTCACCTGATGATGGCCATAAAAAATCAATGAGCCACGCCACCCATGTCCATCCTCCGTCCCCCATCCTTCATCCTGTATCTGAGACGCAGTCCCAGTTGATGGCATTTGTCATAAAAGTGATTTATGTCTCATTCGCTGGGTCGCTGTCTGTGAAACTACAAGTCATTAAATCTACTTAAGCCGCGCACTCAATATGCCACAGACTCTGCCGGCCACGGATACGGGTGAAAAGTTCAACGCACGTGAGTAAGCAGAGCCCGAGATAAAGCAGGAAGGCATAAGCCGAAAAACAATTATGCCGCTGAAGTCGCCAAAAACAAAAAACCTAAGAAAATGGCAAGAAGAGAACAACATTATTTATTCGGCCGTTTGGAGGTGTGCCGTCTGTCTGCCCGACTTTTTGTCGTCGTTATTATCATTATCGCAGTTACTTATTGCGACTTGGTGTTGGCTTATAAATATGTATCTGTATCTGTATCCGCGCACATGGTTGCCGCTTTATCTGCAGAATAAGAAACTGCGCATGCGCACCCTCACCCCGCTTCCGCTGCTGCCACAGCAGTCTTCCCATAGGGCTCAGTCGCAGAACACGCCTTAAAGCTTCTTATGTAATTAGCCCGGCTTTCCCAGACTGTTGTTCCGCTGCCTGAGTCTGTGTCTCTGTCGTGACAGCTGCCAAAAATTGCCAGCCACTCATCTTGCTCCACCCCCGCACCATCCGTTTGGTAATGCTTTACCTCAGTCCAAGTCAATAAACTCGCGGCATACAGTTCTGCCCTTGTCTGAGGTGGATTGCATTTTAAAATCAGTCAATATTTATTTATCAAAACAAAATCGTTCATGCACTTAAATCTAGCTTGATATTTGCCATTATTTATTGCCTTGCCGTAGATGCTTAGCTAAAATGCAGTTTGGGCTGATTTTCCGGAGGAATTATCGGAGATATGTATCGTTTGTTCTCTTTTGAAACATTTCTATTGATAAATAATATTAAAACCAATACTCCATCTGTTTGATATTTTTTTTAAGGATTGATTTTAAATATTATCATTTTAATCTCAGGGCAAATGGTTAAAACTTGAACTTGTTATAAAAATATAGCATAATATTAAATGAAAAATATGCTCAAAAATCAATTACATCTGAATACCCTTTACATATTTTCTGTGTTGATATGATCCCCTTTGAACCAGCCCAACTCTGTTATTGTATCCTTTGCCGTTTTACAAAAATAAACTTGACCCCGAAACTGTTTCACAGTCCTTAGAAGTGGTCGGTTATAGCTTGGAAAGTGTTCCGAGCCGAAACTGGACGGAAGTGGGGATCGTTGTCCCCTAAAAGAGTTTTAGAAATAGAACACCCTGCACCGAGCAGTCTTTTGAAGGTATTTTGAATGGCCCGTCCCGGGTGCACTAACCGGATTACGAGATGATGTTCTGGTAGAACTGCGGCTTACTTTGGTGCTCCTTGATTACGTAGAAGCCCTTGGGCTTGCCGTTCCCCGCAAAGTACTTGTGGAAGCTCTGCTTACTGACCGCCTGCGAGGGAGCGTAGTATGTGGGCGACTTGGGCTTGAGGGACTTGCGGTACTTCGACTTGCTGCCCGCACTGAAGCCCTTCTCAGCGGTCTCGTTCTCCCAGGGCTGGCGCCAGGTGGGCACGCTCTCGATGTCCAGCAGCCTATTGCGATCCGCTGCGGAGACGTGGGCAAAGTGCGGTTTCTTGGCCAGCGCCTGTTTCAGGACCGGCAGGTTCCAGTGGTAGATGCGGCCCGGTCGCCCGTTGGAGCTGAAGGGAAACGATACCTGCAATTGAAAGCGCACTGATTAGACAACATTACCCGGGGAATGGCTCTTGGACTGGTAACTGGAGACTGGCACTGGCACTGGCAGTGGCTCTGGCTCGACTGGCGTCCCATAAATCAGCCGTGCTGTGGCGTCTAAATCAGGCACACTAGCCGGCGGAGTGGCTCAAACAAATTGCATTTTTAATTGAGGCTCGGACTTGGTTAATGGCCTGCATATTAATTTCTGGTTCAGGCGGCATCAGTCCACCAGGAGTCGTGAGAGCGTAATAATTTTCGTGCCAGTGCCACTGTTACTGTCTTTGTCTCCTGGCGGCCTGTCCGACATTCCCTGACATTGACACTTGCCGCATTAATTCTGCAGCAGCAACAAAGGCCATGTATTTGCGGCCTGGAATGCTGCAGTTGACATGGAATGGGAGCTCTATGGACGAACCGATACCCTCTGTGCAGAGCTGACCCTATATGCCGGTTATTTATAGGACAGCGGGCCATGCCCAAGATACCCATTTTGGGCATTTGGGTACGCGCACACGCATAAAAATAGCTGCAACTGCAGGCCCAGTCGCATGTCGAAGAGCTTTGGCTCAGACAACCTTCTTGGTCGTGGTCTTGGACGTCATCTTCGTCTTGGTCTTGGTCTAGGTATTCTCCCATGTCTGCCTCTGCCATCGGCCCAAATGGGTAATCCACTTCAGCTTCTCGGCTCTGTTGTCTGTTCTTCGTTTTGCAATTTGTTTTATGCGCATGCGCGGCGATGTTTATCGCGGTCTCGACTGGGTCCGAACCTGGCTAGAGCGCTGGCAGCCTGGAGCTGAGCCGAGCCGAGCTGAGCCGAGAGCAGAGCCAGTTCTGGCCAAGGGGAGTCATCGGGTGTGTATGTGTGTGTGTCTATGGTGTAACCTAATGGAATCCCGTTTACCTTTTTCCCGTTAGCTTTCAACGCCGACGCCTCAGCGACCGATGTGGATGTTGCTCGTGTGCCCGATGTTGCGGCTGCTGCTGCTGCTGCCATCTTGTTGGGTGCGTTGCCACCGACACCAGCAACATCATCCGACTTGTCGCTGGCCGGGTGATCCGTCAGCGCATTCTTCGCAGCGGGTCCTGCATAGTAGTGCATATTTGGCGGCAATTTGATGATGAACATGTGTGAATCATCGCGCGAGGCGTGGCGGCGTGACTCAACCGCCAGGCGCTTCCTGTTGTGGCTGTTGGGAGCCTTCACCTTCATGAAGCCCATCTGGCTGCAACGACCAAGAGGTTTGGATTGGTTTCGTGTAAGGCCAGTGTGTAATAGAGGTTAGTCGGGCCAGAAGAGGGAGAATAGGTGCCGAGTGGACTGTCTGGGCAACGTGGTAAGCGTTTTCCATGAATATTTCATTGTATAATTTATGGCTGGCAAGGGGGATGAGCCGCACTGGACATGCTGCTTTAATTAAGCCCAAAATAAGAGGCGTGCACTGGCTGGCTCCCCTCCAATAATATCAAGAGTTGGTACTTAAAATGATGGCTTGATGAGGCTTGCATTTGCTTTATTACCTTGTTACTTTAATGTTTTAAGAAGTGGTTCCTTCTTCCTCATTGAAAGGTTAAATTATAATTTTAGTGTTTAGTGGGGTGTCTTTTCTCCCTGTGTGGTTACTCACCTGAGCAGCTTCTTGTTCAGGCCGTGAGCACTTCTGACCAGCTGCTTGGGCTTCTTGATGGCCGTCAGAGGACTCGTTCCGTGGCGGCTCTCCTGCCTCTTGATCTTGTGCACATGTGCCACATCCTTGGCCAGTGCTGGCGATGCTTCCGCCGCCGATCCCGCTCCTGATCCCGCTCCTGAAGCCATGGCAGCCAGGCACAGGAGGCAGCAGAACCTGCGAGAGTAGAGTGAAGTGAAACAGCTTTTATGGCCATCGTTTTATGCGCTGACATAGCTTGTTTTATGTGCGAAATTCAGTAAGGGATTAGCCAGCAGGCCTGCGGTTTGATTGGACCGGACCCTTCGGCCAGGGTTCAGGGTCGTTCTGGCGGCGGCACTCACTTTGACAGGTGAGCCGGCCGGCGAGGTCTTAATTTCGAGTCAGCTTTTGTTCGCTGGGTCGAGGGAGTAACCAACTCTGGGCTCAACTTTAAATAGATGTATCGCCCCCTTCCCCGCCTGAAACTGAAAACCACTACTTGCTGTTGTTGCCCATGTTGCTGTTCTTCTTTTGCGCTGGAGTGTCAAGTAATAATAAGGAAGAAAGCGGAAAACGAAGCAGATAAAAATGCAAATAGGCACGTACAATTACACCAGTGTGCTCTCAATGAAAAGCGAGGCTCCGGAGGTGGGAATTCCGCGAGGCATGTGCTCCCATTAGAAGCAGCTAAAGATGCAATGCCATCACCCATGGCGATAGCGATACCGATACCCACAAAGACGGCTTTAAATGCCACATTATGTGATTATATTCGTGGACTTTCAGCAGGTCCCTATCGGCGACTTTGTCAAGCCAAAAAGCTATTGACCGACTGAGCGTATTCGACTCCGTCCCCTTGGCGGTCTCCGCTCGTTACAAATTATAATG
This sequence comes from Drosophila seguyi, assembly GCA_008042675.1. NCBI lineage: Eukaryota > Metazoa > Arthropoda > Insecta > Diptera > Drosophilidae > Drosophila > Drosophila seguyi. The sequence goes on along the minus strand of VNJU01002910.1, from coordinate 59,421 downwards.
GAAATTGGCTGGGTTTTATGCAATAAATGTAACCGAGGGCCAAGCGACGTGCCCGGCATCCCGAGCCAAGTTTTAGCCCCCACGGAGCTCCACGGAGATAATGCATGCAAGAAACTGCACATAGCCGGGCCTTAGAAGCCAGCTAAGAAGCTGCATAAATTGCGAGTGCAAGACAGCAAGGAAACTGTGCCTCCGGGCGGGATTAGAGGCCAGCTCCGACGGGAGCTGATGGATGGTATGGGGCCAATCGATTCGCTGGATTGCAAATCCATGAGAGCCTCAGCCCAATCGAAAGCGCCCAAATCAACACGTACTTAGCAGTGGCGACCACATGCTGCTGCTACGAGAGTACCCCATCCACCCAATTCCAGTCAAACAAACACCCCAGGCTGGGTCTGTCCTGCTCCTGCTGCTGCCGCTCCTACTCCTACTTGGTGTCCTCTGTGTCTACGCTGTGGTTTTTGTGGCCATTTTCATGTTAACTTTGTATTGATAAATTGCAGAATAAGTGAATGCATTTTTTTTTTTATTTTGTTCTGTAGCCGCCGCCGCCACTGCTGCCTCTGTTGTTGTCCTCGTCCTGGGCCTGAACATATGCGGCATTTTTGAATTATTAATGAATTGCCAGCACAAAGGAGCCCGCAGCTATACACCAAACACAGCAACAGGCAACAACATCGCATCGACACGAGGTTGCGTGTTGCTGGCTTAAAGACAAATTTTCGAAAAGGGTTTCGTGTGAAAATTCGGCAAATGAAGCAAGTAGGTAGTGTGCATTCGGAAACTGTCAGTTAGTAAGTCACACTCTGAGAAAGTAATCCTACAGATACGTTCTCTTTCAAAATTGTTCGTTGTATACGAATTTTGAACAAAAATAAACTAGAACAAAAACATAGAACATAATATACGCCATCATGCGCATCGATCTGAAGTCCCTGCTGCTGATCTCCACGTCCGCTCCTTCGGACAGCGTGATCCGCATGAACAAGCGATTTCAGGTGGGGAAAACCAGGTAAGTGCGGGGTCAGGGTTCGCCTTTCTCCTCCCATCAGCCCAGTGACTACTCTTAATCCAAGTTTTATGATTCGCTACGAACTGCGAAAGGGTGATCTGATCATCAACCAACTGAAGAAGGTTCGAGTTAGCTCTATCCCGGTAAGCCGGCCGAAGAGGGGTCAGCGTCGTCAGCAGCGGAAGCTGGAATCTGGAAACACTTGTGTGCAATCCTCGCTGGCTCAACACTGCAAAGCCCTGAGCACCGAGAGGGTGGTTTTGGTGACCACTGCCAGTCAAACGTCACGTCGAGAGTGTAACAGCATCCAGATAGATACCTCGGACCTTTTCCCCACCTATTCGAAGGATCAGCAAACCACAAGTTGCGAGATTCAGTCTTCCGGCAGTCAGACGGAGCAGCAGGCCTTGCTTAGTCGCACCACCCAGGCGATGATTTCCCTCAAAAGCTGGTCCACCCAGACCAGGATACGAAACGCCAGCCTGGGCACCCAGACCGAAATCGTCTGCAGCAATGTGGGTGTCCAAAGCATAACGGATGGCAGTCACCAGATTACTCAGACCGACGTGGTCGAGGAGGAGCTCATCGGGCCCTATCTACAGGCACTAATGCTCGAGTCCCTCAAGAATATGAGCAATCTCATTAGCAACGAAGTGATTGGTGCCGTCAGCCAGGTGCTTGATATCAGGGGGCTTGAAGTAAAGAAGATGCAGCAGGAGCAGGACCTGCCTAGGGAGGGAGCCTTAGAGCCGCTAACACCTCTACCAATCGGCCAGATCGGTGACAAATTTTCTTCAGAGAAATTCCTAACTATGGCTGGCATTAGAGGTCTTTCATCAATAATGACTTCCAAGGATTGGTAAGGATTTCCCATATTTCTCAACCCAAGCTTGTTCCCCTTTTGAGGTGTTGTCCATCCAATGCTATCTCTCTAGTTGAGTAGGATATGAGATTTAAATTAGCCCAATTAAGTATTAAGTATTTCAAATATTCGCCGATTGTAGTTCCTGCAATCATTTTAGACTTCTCGCTGAAACCAACTAAGCCAACTATGCCAGGATACAAAAAACAATAAATGTGTCCTGGCTGATTTAGTAACCAACTAAGCCCGCTCTTCTACCTCTCGTAGGCTCATCAAAGCTAAAAAGTACTCCGCTGACCACTCTTGGAACTGCACCGTGAAGTGCATGCACTGCGCCCTGCACATTCACCGTAACCGTATCCGTTTGTCCATTGAGTAGGTGACTCAGTGTTCCCGGCCTCTACTCAATGCCTTACCTTTGTCTTCTCCCTTCCTCTTTTTCCACAGCACCCAGAGCACGCAGACCGAGGGGAAGGAGGAGCCCAAGGAGTCGGAGATGGCGAAGTGCAGCTTAGAGATGGCCACGCAGACTGAGAAGTCGGATAAGGAGCGCAGTCGCTGGACCCTAAAGCGCGTCTAGGGGACTCTCGGTCTCCGCGTCTCTGCAACTTACCCAAACAGCCAGGTCATGGGCCGGGCTCCCATCCAGATGGCATTCATATTATTTTATGTTTTTGTAGTTGTCACTTTTAGCATGTGGCGAGCGATTTAAGCGAAATATAAGTGAATCGAATCAGAGTCTCGAAAGTCTTTCGGTTGTGGCGCCAAACGGTGGGTACCAAATGCATCTAGAGATTCGCGTGAGTAGCGAGTGGATGCGGTCTCGGAATTCGAAGTTTGGTACTCGGATTCGGAATCGGTTTCAAGTTCGCCAGTCAGCAGACACGTCCGCACTCGATAAAATCTCGCCAAAGACTGAATGAACGGGGCCGGTCGTCGTTGCCGTTTATGCCACAGAGCAAAGCCACCGCTGAAAGAGGGGTATTTCAGCTAGGTGCTGCACTGGGCCATGACTAACCGTGTGATTACACTTACCCCGGTTCTGGGAATTTAGCCACATTTATAATACATTAGGGAAAGTTCTTTGAATAATCTTGTACTTGTATAGTTATTAGGATTTATTTTTTATGTTACATAAGTGTTTAAGATCTTGTAAAGAAAATAATGTTAACTGACATGAAAGTAATTATTTAATGGAGTTCTCATAAGGTTATTATGATAATGTTGGAAGTTATTAAAATATTGCAGATTAAAATGATGAATTCATTTAATAAAATTAAACCTTTAATGTATGTTTTTAAGGATTTAAAAGCTGTAAGAGTATTCGTTTTGCGATATGTGCAAAATAACTCTGTTTTGTTACTTCTCCGCCTTTGGCTTTTCGTGGCTTCGCCTTCGAGTTTAGAGTTCGGCTTTTTGTTTACGTTCCCATTCCCGTGCCCGATGCCGCTGCCCTTCCCTGGCCCAACTGTGACCACCACCACCACCTTGCTCCGACGGTATGCAAAAAGCAACAAACAACAATAACAAAAGTCACGCTTAACGACTGTGACGTCGTCGCGACTTGGCCAGCTCTGTGCCCCGGCACTTCCCCAAGCTCCCTGCCACACCTCCCGCTCCACACAAGGCCTGACTGTGTCCAGTCTCCAGATCGGGACCGGCTTCTAAGAGCCAAGCCAAATAATAAACATGCAAGTGCCGCATGGCGTGGCATAGAAAAGAATAAAGAGTGGCAGCCGAAAAGCCGGGCCGAGCCGTGTCGGGGTGTGAATGCGGAGACATCTGTGACAGTGGACACTGGACGCTGGACAGAGGCACTGGGGAAGGGGGGCAGAAAGCCGGGATAAGCCACGGAGTAGCCTTGTCCGTTGATTGATTACCATCCTGGCCCTGGGAAACGCCCCCTCGAAAAGGGGTTGCATTTTAATTGAGATTTATTTATGGTATGTGCGGCCAGAGAGACAAAAGAACTTGGTCCCAGTTCGAATCCCAGGTCAAGTTCCCATCGGGAGCCACGGCCATAATAACGAGCAAACAATGCGCAGCGTTCCTGGGTTCTGGCAATATTTGGACAGTGGGCAATTGAAAAACTCCAATTGTGTGGCTGCTTTTGCAGTGGTTGTTATCGATGATGTTGCTCCTGCCCCCCGATGTTGCTGCTGCAACCAAGTGGTGCACAAGTGGTTACAAGGAGTGAGGCGAGCCAACGGTTTGGGTTGAAAATTGGGCGGACGCCCGCCCGCTTGTTATTGTCAATTGTTGGCTATGAGTGGCATTGGCAGTGGCAGTCTTTGTTGGACAAGTTAAAAGATTGCAATACCAGGTGAGGAGTGTGTGTGTGCGTGTGCCTGTGTGTGTGGGTGACATTCTAACTGTCTGCATCTGGCCTGGAATTCGTAACTCCCATTCCCAAGACCATATACTCATAGCCATCATTGATTTCGACTTCGGGGCTAAGTGGCATGTTGCGGTTTACTCATACAGCAATTTTGGGCCAGCTCATTTTAACTGATACACTTGCAGAAAACTTTAGACATTAAGTAATTAATTGTGTATATGAAACTTATAATTTAATGACAATATTATTAAATTCAATGGTCAAACACTTCCAATAGAATAAGTAATTACAATTACCTTATTAATTATAAAGCTCTTGCACCTAATTACTTAAATAAAATATGTTAATCATTATTGCTACCAATATTTTGAATAAAAGCCCCATTAGTATAGAATTATATCCGATTAAACTTTAAATTACTTTTCCTTCCGTGTTGAACACACATCAAAGTCAACGCCCACCTCGGAGTTCAGCTCGTTATGCCCAATTAGGTATTCGCAATTTCTACTTGCCATGGCTCGGTCGTTCTAAAGCGGAGCTAAACTTTCACTTTAACTGCGAACAATGGCTACAAATTCGCAGGCATGAACGCGTACAAAAACTACAACAAAATGGCGCAGACAGGGGACGACAACAAAAGGAAAACAGGAAAATGGCGTCGGCTTCCTTCCGGTCTAGCGCCGAATGATTCAGTGCTGTGTTGGCACAAGGGAAAATTAAGGAAAAAAATAGGATACGAAAATCGAACTGCTGAAGAAAGAATTGGAAATAACACAGAGAAACTTTGGTTCTTGTTTGGGAGTTAGTCGCGTACTAGCATCCTCTGGCACCTTGGCCGTAAACCACCGTTCATAAAACTGCCATAAAAAAAGTTTGCTGAGAGGCAATCATTTCCCAGAAGTGCCTGGGCTGGTACTTGCAAATTTCCGCAAGCGGCCGCAAATGATTAATGTCAATAAACGTTGGCCGATGGAAAACGCTGGGATCATTCAGGAAAGTTACCGCCGTTCATGTGGGTCGTGAACCTGCGCGTACCGAGGCAATGGTTGCCCCAAAGAATCGAGGACAGCCGCGATCTGTCGGCGTCGTCGTGTGGGAGCAGAGGTTCAAGTGGCTGCTGGTGGCTGCCAGTCAGGTGCGGTGGATAACCTCGATAAGTTGAAAATTGCCGGGATCGCATAGATGCTGCAATTACGGCCGCCATGAGGCAGCAATTCGGAGCGAGCGAAAATCGGGCACGCCTCCCGACCACGATAATTAGCTTGGCGATCTAATGAGGAGAGGAATTCGAAAGTGGCAACGCCTGCGCGCCTTGGCCCCGTGGGATATGACAAATGTTTTTTTTCCCCTCTGTCTTCCTAGCAGTATGTGTTGGCCATGCCAGGCATGTCCAGCAATTTCACCGCTTGTTCCAATGGCGGTGACGGCGGCGGCGGCACATTTGCCTAAGGTTTATGCCACGTCACTCCCGCCGCGCATGTGCAATGCGCAGTAAATGTGACAGGTGAGTGGGACGTCGCGTCGGGGAAAACCTTTGGCTTGGGAAACTCGGAGCACGCGATCCGAACCGATATACTCCGCTCATTCCTATTCGAAACTGATGGAATGCTCAAGGGTCATTGTCATCGCATGCAGACTGGAGGAGCCCCCAGTCGGATGTTAAGTGTCCCATGTGGCGGCGAGCCTGTAATTCAATTAAGAGTCGGGCAGCATTCCCATTCCCACTTCCACTTCCACTGCGCTCTGCCGGCCCCACACAGCGTCACCAACTGCAGAATTTCTTTCAGGCGCAATTTAGGTAACGGCGGTTCTGCATTTAAGCCATATTTGGCGGGATCCGGTAAATGCTTTCCAGCCACCTTGATTGACAGCCGCGAGAAACTCGTTGAAATTGAGGTGTTGACGGAGTGTCAACCGAAAAGGATCTGCCAGATCGGTGGCCAGCACTGGAGTCCATTGGGTTTCCGTTGGAATTTGGCTACCTAACTTTAAAAAATTAATATATTTGCTTTACTTAGTTCATCCTAATCTGCACTGTGATTCAACAATATAAATTTTTAATTAGAGAACGTGTCATGTTGGCTAATATTGAAATTCGCAAAAATTTCAATTATTTGTAATGGGTTGCAGCTATGGGATAAAAACCTTAGATCGCACATGTCTTAGCTAGAAAAAAAATGTTAGGAAATAAATGTTAGTAATTACGATTCCACCAGATAATAATAATAAAATCAAATATGTTCCAAACTATAGGATAAACGTCGTATACAATACAAATTTCAATGTGTGGAAACAAACTAAATAAATACCTTGCAGTTTGAAATTGGGTCATTTAGACGAATTTGGAAATCAATAATAATATAAAGGTTTAGTTTGAAATGCTTTCATTTGATTGCTTTTATAAGAATTATAAATTTGTATTTTTTTACAATTCTGTTCATTAAAAATATAAATTATTTAAAATGTTTGTTTAATTGGTTCGTGTCAGTGCTATCTGTGGACCACGCCACCTGTCGGCTCAACCTGACCATCGTGATAGCTTAAAATCATCGATAGTCTAAATTGATGCTATCGATTGTTACAACGGTCACTTAGCAAAGAAGAAGTTTGAAATTGGCGTTGTCGGATATTTTAAAAAATATCGTGACGATTTAATTAAAATTGCATCTATATAATAAAATATATATGTAAATGTACATTTAAAAAGGATTGTGTTATCCTATTCGTGATATAAAATATCATTTTTAGAAAAAAGTGTCGATATATAGATGTTTAGATATATATTCAGCAACCCAGCCCTGGTCATCGGAGTTTTACATTAGAGGTGCAAGAACTTCGATGTATGGAGATGTTTTCGAAGTTTCTTCCCATAACATCAATAAGACATCGATTTAAAAATTTTTTTTTTAATTTTTAAATAGATGAAATTTATCGATGTTCTTGCACCTCTAAAATGAGCACGACGTAGAAAAATGTAAATATCGGACCATTTTACTTACCGATTGGGAACTCGACTCCAAAAGGTACATGTTCTACATACCGATTGGGAATTCTACATACCGATTCGGAACTCGACCCCAAAAGGTACATGTTCTACATACCGATTGTGAATCATACGCCTTTTCTACATACCGATGGGAAATTAGTTGTTAATCGTGGCACAGAACATCGATGGTAAAAAAACATCGATGTTTTAGAAATTTCGAAATTTTCATATATTTTACATTTTAAAAAGGAGAAAGGAAGAAAAAGCTCCTCACCGGCATGGCGCAAAGCTCGAAACTGAGGGATCTCATCCTTAACACACGCGTGCCACTGGTCCTCGACCACTTCCCCCTGAAATGGGAGTGTTTTGACGGCTCCCTGCACGACTGGTGCGAACGCTTCGACGAGGAAGCCCCCAATCCGCCAACTTTTGAACTGATGGCTCTGGAGGACACCAAGACGCCGCAGTGGGAGCGGAAGCGAAGAAGCAGACCGCTTCGGATGCAGCAGTTCCTGCGCGAGTACGGCGTTATGGAGGAGGATCAGACTTACTGGGCGGCGTACCAGTACAAGAGAGCGCACGAGATTCCCGACAGTTGCATAAAGGGCATCGACTTCTCCTGCTTCGGCTTCGCGGAGCACGAGAACGATTTCTCCCTGTGGCTGGGATCAGAGCAGGCCAACACTCCTTGCCACTACGACACCTTTGGCGTGAACATAGTGGTGCAAGTGCACGGCTGCAAGTCCTGGCTGCTCTTCCCGCCCGAGACGCCGCTGCAGAGCACGCGGGTTCCGTACGAGGAGTCCAGTGTCTATTGTTTGGAGAACTTCTACGCCCCCGATCCAGAGAAGATGCAGGAATTCGAAGCACTGAGCATGCAGGCCTACCACTGCAACCTGCAGGCGGGTGATGTGCTCATCGTTCCGCGCCACTGGTGGCATTATGTGGAGGCTATGTCTACATCGTTGAGCGTCAACTATTGGGTGCCGCTTAAGGCTGACATGGACTTGACGCTGGACGAGTTTCTGGTCAAGCACATCGTTGAGAGCTTCGTGAAGGGCGAAAGCGAGCAAATGAAGCAGTACCTGCTGAATCCCAACCAAATGGAGGAAGTCTCTGCCACGCCCAGCGAGCTCTATGCCCAGTACGAGCGGGCTGTGCACAATGTGGAAAGTGGACAGAGCAGCCGAAAGCTTTGGGAAACCGAATACATGAGACAAGAAGACCATCGACGCCTGCTCACCACTATCAACTACACTGTTCGTCCTCTCGAGGTGATGTCTTCCGCTGAGTTCAAACTTCTGTTGCAGTGCAATGCCAAAAGGCACCGGACGGATGCTGCGCCATCTGAGCCCAGTCCGATGAGCTCCACGTGGGAGCTATTGGTCAGCAGCATGTGTGCTCCACGGGTGATAGCCGGAATGAAGCGGGAGTTCTTCCGCAGACTGCGCCAGGGTGAAAGTTCATAGGACAACACACACAACAATGTCTAAAAAAGAACGTTTACTGTGATACGGGATAATATTGTTGAATATATGAGATTAAAATCAATTAAGCCGTCAACATGTATGATACAATTTCCAAACAGAACCAGAACAAGCATTAAATGCCGAATACCATTCTTCTCGCCGTAGCCAGACTGATCTTAGACTCTGCCATGCAATAAACCGTTGGGCAGACATAATGCGCACATGACGGCAGGAATTTGGACGACTGCTGGCCGCTTACCAACCCGGTGGCTTCTGGTTGGGATAGCCTCCCTGCTGGTTGGCATAGCTGCCAGGGTAGGTGCCGTAGTGGCCGGGCTGTGGTCCCTGCGGAAATCCTTGGTACTGATAATCTGAAAGAGGATTGATGTCTTATTGGAAATCAAATTTTTTCGAGCAAGAATACTCACTTCCAGGATAGGGCAATGTGGCGTAAGGATTAAAGCTCTGCGGCATCGGAGCGGGGACATAGGCTGGATATGGCATACCAGGCTGGGCTCCATACGGCACGGGCATGCCGTGCACCTGGGCAGGATACGGAACATTGGCCGCAGCTGTGGCTGGCGGCACACTGGGTGCGCCACCTGCTGGAATATCTGAAGGCAAACGGAATACGATTCTAGTCCTGTTGATTATTGGTAATAAGAGTCAACCTACCACTGCCACTGCCCGAGGTGGAGGCGTAGTGCGAAGGCAGGGCCGGTGTGGCCGGACAGGCCTGTCGACTTGACTCCGTGGTCAGATCCTTAAGCAGCTCCTCCTTCTCCGTCTTGCGGGCGAATACGAAGTCGCTAATTTTGTTTTGGAATACGACCAGCAGCTGGGTGAGGTCGTTGTAGAACTTGGTGCCCTCCTGCAAATTCCCAGATAGTTCTATGTAGCTGTCGTACGCGGTGGCCAACTCCTGGTACAAGGTGTCCCGGGAACTACCGCAGCTTCCAGTTTCCGAGACGAAGGCACCATGGGCGCTCTGAATGTCGGATACCAAAGACTTTTGGCGTTCCACGCTTTCGCGCACTTGCTGCTGCAGTGGATTGAGCACCTGGCCAATGCGGGCCAAGGACAGAGCGGGCTCATCGATAGCTCCATCCTTTTGCAGTGCCAGCAGGAATTCGTCCTTCATGTCGAACGTGGCCGCCTTGAGCTCCGACTCTACAGCCTCGCGTTCCGCCTTAATGGTCTCCACATCTTCCATCAGCTTCTTGAGACGCTGCACACTGGAGCAGTTGGGATCCACACTACCGCTAGCTGAAGGCAGTGATTGCTGGATTTGATCTGGCGGCAGCGACAGCAGCTGGATGCCCTTCTGGTTAGCCTCAAACTTCTGGCGCACAACCTTGTCGGCTTCGATGGCATTAGTGATGACTTCGCGGTACTTCTTGGCGTTGGTGCGGAACATCTCCGTCAGCTTATCTGAGCCGATGCGCGTCCAGCGCTCCTTAAACTGTGCCCTCAGTTGGTTGTCCGAGTCACGTTCCTCGTCCAATAGACGCTCCGTCTCGTCCAGGATCTCGCGGTTGCGATTCAGCAGCTCAGGAAGATCTTTAAGCAGCGTTTGCACATTCTCGATGCCGCCCTTCTCACGAACCTCTACGGCCTTATCCTTGAGCGAAGGCGGCAGTCCACTGTTGCCATCGGCCGTCTCCACGGCTGCTGGAAGATTCAAGCTTGCTAGCACGGCGTTCAGCGTCTGTGTGGACTCACGCAGTTTCATAATTTCCACGTTGACAATCTCGTTACGCCGCATATCAGAGGCGGTGAGAGCGCGATGCAACTCCACGGGCACCAGTGCGGTAAAGATGTCCTTAAAGTTGGCGGCCAAGGGATGTCCGATGGGCAGTGGCTTGGCCAACTGGGCCTTACCCGGAGAGGCCAGCGTGCTGAGCTCGGGGATCATCTCGTTGTAGATGAACTCGTTGTCCTTGGTGGACTCGGCCAGGTTGCGCTTGGCGCGGCTGAAATACTCGTCCAAATAGGTCTCGTTTCCACCGCGGGATTGAGCAGCCTTGAACAGATCGACCGAGTTGCGCAGGCGAGCGATCTCCTCACCGATCTTCTTGGAGGCACGGCACACAAGACTCTGATACAGCTGTGTGAGGGCATGGAAGCCGGCCTGCTTGCCGGCAATCGTTGGTATCCACTCCTTCTCCCACAGACTACGTACGGACTCCTTTTGCATAGCGCGCAACACGTCCGCGTAGAACTCCTCAGCCTGGCAGCACAGTTTTGCGACAATCTGCTCCTTCATGTTGTCTGAAATAAATTAATGAATTCAATTAAACTGAGGTCTAGTGAGATGACCTTTTTGATAGATAAGAGTTTTTAGCAGATGACTAAATAAATATACTCGATATAGTCCTTATATAAGAGGCGAGAATTTTTCTCCATGGATTTTGACATACCCTTGATTGCTTTGAGAATAAAAACCTCCTGTGCTTGGGCCACCATCAGCGCCTGCAGAACGACCAGTGTATCCTGGCTCAGATCAGGCGTAGGTTCCGATGGTACTGCTGCCGGAGTGGCGCCTTTCAAGTACTGGAAGATGCCGGCGCTCTGCTGGAGTAGCTTGATAGCCAACTTAAGGCCCTCATCCGTGTCCAACTCTTGGTTGGCGGCTATGCTGCTTTGAAGGGCTGCGATGTTGAAGAGCACGCAGACCTTCTCGTACATCAAAGAGGTGTGGGCTGCAGAGGGGAATCGGAAGTAAGTGGTGAAATGGCTGGAAAGGTGGATGAATCACTCACTAAGGCTGATCTTTCCACCGAAAATGGAGCCCTTGTCGAAGGCATCCTTCCACTTGAAGGGTATCTGGAGTTCGCTAACCGATATTTTGGTCTCCAATGCGCAGATTTGGTCATAATAGCTGCGAACATAAAAGCCGTAGGTAACAAAACCAGCCAACAATACCCATTAGAGACGACGTCATCCGAGAGCTTGTTTACGTCCGGCCACGGGCACGCACACAGGTACCCGCAAGAGCTAGCTACTGTGTGTGTGATTAGCCCCGACTACGCTTTGTAAAGGCGGTGACTCATTCGGAGAACCCCGAAAAAAGGCCCACGACCCAGAGACATTCCTGGAATACTTACGCGTAAACCACCTCCAACGACGCCTCGTACTTCTCGAAGAACTTCCAAATTGCCGTATTGCGTTGTTTCGAAAACTCATTCACTGCCTCCGCGTACTTGGCCTTCTCCTCCTCCGACGCCCCATTGTAGGTGCTCTGGATAAGATTGTTCAGTGGCTTCACCACGTCCACCTCCGAAGGCTTCTTCAGTGGCACGCCCAGAAACTTCGACATCTTTTTCTGATCTGTGGAGATTTGCTCGGACTCGACTTGGACTCAATTAATTAACCGTCTGTCGCTTTTATTCCAAGTCTTTCTTCGGCTCTCTCTCTCTCTCTCACCAACAGCTGGCAGAGTGACCGGGCGAGGCGGTCTTTGTTAAACACGGTGAAATAATTTAACGTTTCGGTCACCCTAAGACTCGGAAATAAAAATATACTTAAATTTTATTTTTGCTATTTTGTTCCAGGTCTTTACTGATGTCTAATGAATTTCCATATGATACAAACATTTAACACATTCAGTGTTTATATGTTGCGGGCTAAAAATAAAGATTTATATATTAAAATATTTTCACAATATCCAATATGATTAAGACCCGAAGTAGGTAAAATCTAACAACAAACTACATTTTCGAACTAATAAGGATGCTGAGATAACAATAAGTTATTTGACAATTCAAGTGGTTGGACTCTGCGAAATGACTCCCCAATGAAATAGGTCCCAAAACAAAAAACGAAACACGAAATGTATGGAATACAAAAACAAAAATTTTTTATATAGAATTTGGGGCTTACTTCTTTTATGTTTATTAAAATTTGTTAAAAAGTGAAAAACCCCCTAAAAAACGTTATTTTATTCCATACATTTTTTTTTGGGAATTATTTCGTTTTTTCATGTCACTCTTTTAGAGTAATTTAATTTTTATATTTGGGTAATTATTTTGTTCTCGTTTTTGGGACTTTTTTTCTTGGGAGCTTACTTCCAGTTGCCCTTCGGAAAGCCATCCAAAAAACTTAATGGGCTTTTCCAGTTTTAAATATGCTCGGTCTTCCCAATATTAGTTAGTTAGTCGTCTGGTAAACAACTCCTCAAAGCAGCTATAAAAATAAAGTAAAACACAACAACAACAAAAAAATTTATGTGTGGCATCGTAAACAAAAAAAAAAACGTAAATAAATTTAAAAATAGCTAAAATATCGTAAATATTGCATGGAAAATATCCATCGCCGCAAGATCAAGCGGAGAAAAGGCTAGAAAGGCAGCGCTGACCCCAGGTGTACATTGAAAGAGCGTATGCGTAAAAAAGGTGCAGAATATCGATGTATGTACACATCAATGGTTTTTCGATTCAAACTTAAAATTAAAAAATTTTAAACATAAATTGATAATTTACATAACATAAAAATTTAAAAACAGAAAATGTATTCAGGATTTAACATAACTTTAACAAAGACATACATTTATGAAATCAACTTTCATTTTTAGCCATCTTAATTTTTAAGTCTTATTTTTTAAGGATTTCACTCCTAAAACTAAAACTATTAAAAGATAATCACAACATGATATATACAAATTTAAATTTAGCAAGATAATGATGTCTGATTGCGTAGTATTCATATTGGATTCTAACTTTAATTGCAGCGTTGTCAAAGAACTTGAAGTGTCTGTTTGATTTGGTGGTGAATTAGTTTAAAATTTGTTAAAAATTGATGGCACCACAACTTCGATGGTCAAAAATATAAATCGATGTTGCAACAATTCTCCAAAACATCGATGTATCGATGTATCGATGTTTTCATCGATGTTTCCTGCACCTCTAATGTGTATTTGTTTGTCTGCTCGGCTCAATTAACGTAAAAACGGAAAACGCAGCTCTGTGATCTCTGTATTAGCTACTGCACAATGCTCGCACTGTCCCGAGACGCAGCAACTTGATAAAGGCAGCAAGGTAAAAGGCAGTTGTAACTCAAAACCGACAACGACAATGCAGAACGCCTTGTGCGCAGTACATGTGTGTGTCTCGTCCGCGTGCGAGTGTGCGTGTGTGTGTGCGGCAATTAAACAATAAGAAGTGCCTTTTGTGAGAGGGCGGGGAGCGGGGATCTGTTTAGCGGGTGGGGGGCACTGAGTGCTCCACTGTTGGGCGTGGAACGGAGCATTTCGGAGCCCGTGAGGTGCGTCCCATCAGGGCTAGCGAAGCGCGAAATTAGCTTCCAGTTGTGGTAGGTGGCGAAAATGTGCAGGTGTCCTCTTCCGCAGCAGGTGAAATTCGAGTTGGGCGACGCGCTTTACAGCCAGTTTGCAAAACTGGTTTCGACCCTTCGGCGGCGTCCCAGCTAATTGTGTTACCTTAAAATTCGTTTATTTGGGCGACTCGGGAATAGACAGGCTAAAAATTCAGTGCAATTGATATTTGTTTACATCCATACGCCCTGTCTCGCTCTCGCCCTCTCTGTATCTGACTGGAATTCGAACAGAGCTCCCACCACTACACATGCGCGAGTGTATTTTCAATTAGATCATTAATTTTAATATTGCGCGCGCTTGTGCGATTTCAATTAGTTTGGTTAGCCGTCAAAATTCCAAGTGAGCAAGTGTCCAGCATTATTTAGACCGGTACCAGTGATACCCTTACTCGGCACAATTTTCCCATTTGGCGTGAGTTTGTAGGGTTTATTGGTATAAACCTTTATGTCGTTAGATAGATTAGACCAATGTTTACACACAAATTCCCTAAATTCTCCAACAAATTTGGTTGAATAAAGTAGACATCTGGTGTATGGTGTACATAATTGCGAACCTTAAGTGTCGGTTTCTCCAATCGATAATATCCATTAATAAAATCTGATTGTGCGCTTGCAGCATTTATTTGTTTAATTTAGAAAATGGACGTAATACTAGAGTGAACAGCAGCGGCTCTCTATCACCATGCCCATATCCTCGCAGGCCGCGGCTGGTCCTGTTGCGGCTCCGACTCCAGCTTCAGCTTCAGCTTTGGCTCCGACTGCTGTGCCGGCCACTCTCTCTGTCAGTGCCTCCGGTACCCAGGTGCTGCGTCCCCAGACACTGGCCGGTCCTGAGCGTGAGCCCATCGAGTTCAACATCAACTTGGTGGGCGCTCCGCCCGAGGTGGAACAGCTGGTGGAGCAGATCAAGAATGTGGCCGAACAGTTCCTCTACCACTGGAAGAGCTTTCCCATTGGTGAGTGCCTGTACAAGATCATTTGGCAGCTCCTAATCCGCATCTCATTGATGTTTTTAGTGTTGCCGCAGGCGCTGGCCAGCAGTGGGTTGAATCTGACGGCCAGTAACGCGACAAACAGCGTGAGCAGCCGCAAATCGCGTCCCATCAATCTACGCGACCTATTTATAGCACCTCCCTTCGACGAGCTGGACGCAGTGGCCTCAGACGGGAGCGGCGAGCCACGCCGGCTGACGAGTGCCCAGCTGAAGACACTGCGGGAAACTGGGTGAGTTTGCGGTCATAAGACTGCTGCGAGAGCTGCCAATAAGCATACCGCTGATGGATAGAGTGATGAATTGGTGGCTGACGGATGATGGATGGAGTTGCAGTTGCAAACTAAGCAAAATAATAACAAAAAAGAGCAATGCATCTACCAGTTAACGGCTTGCTGATTAACTGCGCCTGTGCCACATCCCCTCACACCTGAAGAAGTGACTTATTTCGTTTTTATTTTTCTTGAGTTCCCTTGAGTTCCATTGCCTATCATTCCGCGACACTTTGCACCCAGCAAATGCAGCAATCAAATTTAGGCATGCTCCAAATCAGTATTAAAATGAAGACGATACGAACAGAAATCGATTGTCTGTTTATTTTTTATTTTCATTTTTTGTTTAACCAAACTAAACGCATGCCTCACTCTCGTGTTATTATTTCTGTGTATCACTTTCCAATGAAACAACAATTTCGTGTGTGACATATTTCTGTAAAGCTTGCAAAAGGATAAATATGGAAAGCCGAAGAAATTAACTTTGGAACAATTGGAAACAATACGTAAAAATGGGTAAATAAAAACACATTCAAAAAGGCGGTACAAACTGCCACTGTTTAGTCGGTGTTCTTCCGTTTGTATATACATTATCTTCATTTCTACTCCATGTTAATTGTTTGTACGTTACGTAAGCCATTGTCTAAAGACGCTCCTAACAAATTTGCATGCCCGTTGAAGCAAAAAGTCCAGAGGCAATCTCCTGCATGGTAAAAAAGAAGAATTAAGCATAGGAGATGGAAATGCAAACAATCTCTTGGTCCCACTTATACACTTTTACATCTATCTATTGACTTTTAGAATTATCCTTAAGAGTGGCAGACCTGTTTTCAGCAACTCTAAGGGCGGGACTTAGGATGCATATTTACCCAAAAATCACACTTACATGTAATACTCACCTAGAATCGGGCAAATCCTAATTCAGAATCTGGTACACGCTTGTGCATGCCAACAATAATTTGTCATTGAATCCCCTAGTTCATTTACGTGTTTTATGTTGCTTCGATCTTAACCGCCATTACAATACATTAAAGCTTAATCAATTATCATCGACCCCACACACAGGGAGTTCGATGTGCCCAGTCTTCACTTTCCGGGCCAGGTGCACAAGTGGCGTCTCTCCCAGCTGCTTCAGAAGGGTAAGCTGCGCACCCAGGACTCCTTTCTGAGCGATCTAGCTTTGGCTGCCCGCTTCGTCGTGGTCACCGCCCGAGCACGGATCTTTTCGCACTTCTTCTCCGTGGTGCATGCGGTGCATGGACTTCTGAGGGCGTTCACCAAGCTGGCAGACATGTTAATCGGAGTGCCGGCTTTATTGGCCCATAACCTGGACTACAAGATCAAGGAGGAGCGATGTCGTTTTCTCATTGCCGAGCTGGTCTGTCGGGTAAGTACATAGATTATGGTTGCCACGATAAGAACTTAAAAGATAATTATGCAGCCCGAGTTCGAGGACTGCCTAGACGGACTGTGCTCCTATGTTCGGAAAATGCTGCGTCGCGCTACTATGGAAAAGTTTGACTTCAACAGCTGCGAGGTTAGCCAGCCCGTGCCGTATCTCTTCCTAACACCCAAGGGACAGGAGATCGACTTGCGGCTCTTCTGCCGCGACATCATGCGAAAGGCCCTTCCAATTCTCATTGGCATTTTGGAGCGGGAGACTCGCGGCTGGTTCTTGCACTTCCGAGAGCGACTGATCGCCGAGCTGCGGGCCAAGAAGCTGAACGACAAGGAGATCGAGGAAGAGGTCAACGAGGCGGTGATGAAGGAGTACCTACAGCGGGTCTACAGCTCAATCGTCTCCAATGCCAAGCTGGCGGAGCTGGGCTCCGGAGTGCCCGAGCTGCTTGTGCAGCAGGCCCAGTCGGTGGTGATAATGTACAAGGCGGTGGACAAGGTTCAGCAGGATATCAAGCGCACCCGCGAGGATCACCAGAAGTGTTTGGCCAACGATCACTCCGTGCTGTCGCGCGTCGCACCTTGGCTGCGCTCGAAACTTCGTCACGCCGAGGAGAATCGACTGCACAAGAGCGCCTGGTCGGCCCACGAGGAGGCCCTGAAGATGTGCACACAACACAATTTGCATCAGACCGCCTACTTTCTGTCGCGCGACCTGGCCTTCATGAAGGAGCGCGAGCCAGTGCTGCTGAAGGAGCTCAAGAACGCCAAGACGCCTACGCGCAGCTTCCAGTGGGCTTGTCGCATTTGGTCACCGCAATCGTGGATTATACGGCGCAACTTCCAGGGTCAGTCAGACGTGATACCCACTGTGATCAGCCAGCATGCTACCAGCATTGTCACCCCGCGTTCGGATCCCAGCCAGCCGGTGTTCCTAGTCGAGAAGGAGATCATTCGCACCACCAGCACCCGCTGGCCCTTTTGGCGCCTGCTGAACATGATCCAGCGCATTTGGTGTTGGTCTTGGAATATGATGTTCCTTCTGGGAATCCTCGTGCCCTGGTGCAGTCCGCTGGGTTTGCGGGCTCTCTGCTGTGTGAAGCCGTTCATGCCCGATCTGGAGCTGTCGCAAATAAATGGCACTTTGTTCCCACGGAAGACCAGCATCACCCAGACGATGGCATCTCGACTCATTGAGCTGTGGCGGCACATATCTAAGTCTCGCACTCACTTTGAAACGGAACCGGACACAGGTTAGCTTAAAAATGAAAACTAAACTACAAATTAAATAATAATTCGATGCATATTTCAGGCTTTATTGGCAAAGGCTTGACCCGCAACTTGAATCGCACTTGGAACTATTTCATTAAGGGATTCCTCGGAACGGTTGTCATTCTTTTCGCATTTCCGTTGATCTGCCTGGCCGCCAGCTTGCTGAGCATTGCGCTGGCAGTGACTGCTCCCCTGTGGATTCCCATATTTGTTCTCCTGCTGCACATTTACATGATCTTGATATATGACTTGGATGCACCGGACAACTCGAACAATCGCTACTGCATACTGCTGGAGGCCATAGTTTGGAATCTTCTCGTACAAGGTCTTTTGCAGCCGCTGGCGGCGGTTCTGGTGGCTACAGTGATCTGTCCCCTGGCAGCCGGAGTCGTATTCATAGGTGGGACTTTTATGACTCTTATATTGTCACTAGTTTCTTAATCAAGTTAAAATTCATTCCAAAGTGGGCGTTGTTAGGTATTCCCTTCGCATAGTCTGGGACTCTCTCACGTACCATTTGTTTATCAAGAAGTGCGGACGCGTGCCGGCGTCAGATAGCATTGCTGTTAAGCGAATCGCTGGACCTGGACTGGCCTTGGACTACTACTTTATTATCCGGCCAGAGCAGGCTTTGGCCGCTCTAGAGGCTAAAATGGAACTGGATGAGCTACAAGCCTATCAGCATGCAACGGAACGGGTGGTCCTACAGCCCCAGCAGGATTTCCTGCAGTTTGTCGAGGCCTGCTTTGGTCCCTTTTCCGCCCAAATCAGCAAGGCGGGTCCATACCTATCGCTGGACCGCGAGGCGCAGGATCTGATGAGCACGTTGCATGAAAAGCTAGAAAAACGACGGCGAGAATTGCAGACAGCGCTGACCACCCAGGTCAAGTCGCGTATCAAGTTGAATACCAAAGAATTAAAGGTCAGTTACCTTGAAATATTTCTTATTTAACATTGAAATATTGATATTATTGAAAACAAAAAAGGGAATTTTTAATGTAGTCACTCCCATCGTAACCTTAAAAATATATTTGTATTATTATGTTCATATTTCTTGCATCCCTTATCCAAAGTTTAATACCGGCTTCTTTTCAGATTGCTATACAACTGGCCGCCCATATTTTAGAGAAGTACTATCCGTCTCATGTAATCGGCCGACTGTCGATTAGCGAAGAAGAATTCTGGGATAACAAGGTGACTGATTCTTAAAAATATAAACCATAAAATGAATAATCATTCAAGTCATTTATTTCGCAGGGTCTCACGGTGAATGACTGGCCGGGACTGGCTGGCCTTATATACACCGACATATTTAGTTTAGATTTTCTAACGCCATTGACTGAACACGATACCCATTTTAAGCTAGAACCACATGCCTCGCTCGATCTGATGCGTTACACGGAGATGGTGAAGAATGCGACCGATGTGATTGGCTCCAAGGGGCTGGACCTACTGGGCAACGTCTATGCGCCGCGAGGCAACGTCCAGGTGCATTTACCCTTCCTCGAGGTGACGGCCTTCAATCCACGCTCCCGTATAACGCTTACCTTCCGCAAGCCCGAGAAGCGGTAATACATTGTTTGGACTTCATACTTTAAAAAATACTAATCGAATCGTTGGCAGGGACATGTCCGTGGGACTGACTACACCGCGAGTGCGTGCCCATCGTGCTCTGCATGTGCCGAAGTCGCCACAGGAGGCCCAGAAGCCCTGGCGTCCGTGGAAACAGCAGTGCGCGGAAAAGAGTGTGACCGAAAAGTTACTCATCCCGTTGCCTGTGCCGCATCCCGTTCACATTGCCATTGCCATTTACAATCGCGACACAGAGCAGCCCATCCCCCTGGATTCGGAGCTCGTGTGGGAAATCCTGAAGTCAATCGAGGACTGTCAAGGCGGCGATGCTATGGTGAGTCAAGACATGACCGTTTGATGTTAAAATTATCCCCGTGGTAAATACCTGCCCATATTCAGGCTGTCCAGGCTGTGTCGCGATATCGCGGAGCGGTTATGGAGTCCAGCAACGATTCGCTGGCCAGCAGCAGCAGCATTGGCAGTACCCGCGACTCGGGCTCTGGTTCTGTTTCGGGCTCTGCCTTGGGCAATGGCACTGAGACCTTGCCCTGCGGCAATCGTGAGGTGGGTTAAAGTAAAGCTTGCACCATTTCTGGTTCTACATGCTGCTTTTCTTTCTTTCGGTTTTCTTGTAGGTGTGCACGCAGGTTAAGGTAGAGGCTGAACCAGTTGCAAGCTCTTCCGGTTTCCATTGGACTCTCAGCAATTGGGGGGCAGCGCAAACGGCACGACGTCGAACCAACTCAAATGTACGCGTGGATCTGGCCAGTCCGGAAGATATATCCCTGGATACGGATAGTTCGCGTGCCGTTTTTAACAACGCCTACGGCACAACTGTCTAGAAGGATCAAACTCGGTGGTTTGGGCACACACACAAGTATGAATTAACCAACACTCACACACCCGTAGAATTATGCGTGGTTGCTTGCTTTTTAAGAAGGGATTGCTAGGCCCCCTTGAATATGGTGTTAGGTCTTGTTTTATATCGAAAATCCATTAGAAAGTTTATTTACCATTTTTACCCTTAGGGGGATTAATCGTGAATAATTGATTAAGTTGTGCAACACTCTCTCCCCAAGCAACCGCGCTAATTATGGAGAGTACTATGAACAAATTTATCCATCTAACCATATATTTACATACGCGTATATGAATATACATATATGTTTCGATTGACAAATCGAAATGCAACAAATTCAATCTAGTCGCAAGCAAATTTTATGCAGCAATCTACATAACTCGACTTCTTATTCGGAAACACTAAACGCAGCAGCTTCATGACAGCCGTTTCCGTTCAAAGTACACTTGCGTTGCATTAACAATAAAAGCCATGAGATTTTTCTTTGTACCTTTAACAAATGCAAGACGACATTTATGTTTATCAAATTTGTATTATAAAAAGGACACGAATTCTACTACGAGCAGCTTATCCAGATTTATCGTTAATTAACGATTAATTTATTTATATGCATACACGCGTTCACTCAGAAGAATACTAACGTTTTATCTACTCCAGTACTTTTTCTTCCAAAACTACTAAAACGCAAATATTAATTCTAGTTAAGCAAGCAAATAACAGCATTAAACGAGGGCATCCGCCAGAGTAATTTTACAAAGATAAATAGGACAAACGGATAAAACATTTTTACATTTATATATACAAAAATATATAGATCATATAAACGCATATGAAACCTGTTGACATTTCCGAAAGCAGCTCTTTAGCCCCAGATTCCAATTCGAAATAGGGATGGTTGGAAATATCGATCTTACATGAACATTTTACGCAAAAGTCGATATATATTGATGACTTTACGATAAATCGATTCGTTTGATATATTAGACCAATGTAACCAAAAAATATACAATTTTCATAAAAATGTTCGTATATTTCTCGATGTTTTGACGGGTTGTGCTATATTTTTCGACATTTAAAAATGTTGATATTTTAGATATGAATTATATTTCTCGATAAACCAAATCGGAATTTTCCACTCAATATACATCCCTAAATCGACCAGTTCCATACCCTGTGCACCAAGCCCTCCAAGTATTTATCGTGCGGAATTCCCTTGAATATACTATATATATTTTCAACTGCCACGAATGCAAGTATTATCCGCACCGCGCACCCTGCCCATTAAGAAGTTAATTTTGATACGGCAGCTTCCAGTGTTACGTTTAAGCCTCTAACCGATCTATTTATTATTTGTGTCGAATGTCGAATAAATGCTAACTCCAGCCATGGAATGAATCTTTACATACAAATATACAAAAACATTTACATAAATATATGTACGTAGTTATACAAATTAAACAGGAGGAGAAGCAAATCCTTACCAACGGTAAATCTCATGAAAATGCATTGAACAATTTTATGTAAAATGTTTTCTTAATATTAAACAAAAACAAACAAGATGTAACAATAAATTACGAATGAATGATTATATGTGCTCGCAGCTTTTGAAGTAGAGTGCAGTTGAGACTCACATTGCTTTTAAAGTTGCCTGCGCAAAATTGTAGTTTAAAATGTAATAATAAAAATGTTGGCTAAAAATAATCAAAAATATATTTTTAATTTTTGGAAAAATTCACTGGGTCGGATATTTGAGAGCTCTTAAATAATCATATCAATTTAATAGTCTTTATTGAAAAGATATATATTTCCGTGTACATGTAAAGATACAAAGTTTTACTTAAACTAGGTGTAGTTTTGCTTATGATACATACTCTAGATTTTAGCTTAGAATGCATTTAACCAACAAAACTCGCTTCGAGTACTAAGTAAAAACCATTCGGAAATAAAAACAGAGATAAAATATAGAGAAAATGGTAATCACAATAATTAGTTTTGATTGCAAATCGATCTCTATTCTGGTACGGAAACTTATAAGAATATATTCGGTACAGTATTAACAAAGAAATAAAATAATCACCTTAAAACAGAGTAAAAATTGTTTCGAAAATTGTTTTGCGGTCGCTCGGCGAACATTTTCAAGTTAATTACAAATTTAGGGTCTAGATTTTAGGTTTCAGGTATTACATAGTCAACGAGGTGGTGGACAGAGAGGTAACGGGAGAAAACCCCTGTCTAGGTTGGGGAAAAACGCGTAACACGCCCACTAATTAACATGTCAACAGCCCTATTATTCTCTGAGTGAGTTTACTACACTTTAATGTACTCGGTAACAGCTTTAGAAGATAATCATTATTTGAGCAAAATTCTACTTGTTTATTTTTTCCGGAATTCGAATCTAATACAGAAATTGTATGTGGACTCACGCGGGTTAAGAGATTTGTAATTTAGGCCCGCGCTGAATCCGCTTGAGAATGATTTACAAGAAGGTTGCATGGCGGAATGGTACCAATACTTTAAGTGTCACATTTACCTATGTGGGTGCGGGAATGATAACCAAGTTTGGTGCCTACATCGCACTCTACTCTATTCAAATCGCAACGGGTATTCGCTCACTGAAAGGGCAGAAGGCTGTGTGCCGTCGTGTTGAGCAATCCCAGGCGCTGCTTTTGCTTGCGCTGCTCCGTCATGTGGTCCTTGAGTTCGTGCAGTTGCGTCGACAGGTTCTTTATGAGCAGCTGAGTCTCCAGGAGCTGGGCCTGCATGCTGCGCAGTTCGATCTGCTCGCCATCCGCATCCACGGCCGCCAGGGACATGGCGCGTAGGCGCGGGAACCATTCTAGGATGCCGGCCTTCACCATGGCGTACACATAGCTCTCGGGGCCAGTGAACTCAGTGGGATCCTTTACCTTAACCAATACAATAAAGTACAGATAGTGCCACATGTTGTGCTCGCTCTTAATGTGCTCCTCGAAGCTGACCGTCTTGTTGTCGAAGGCCGATCGATTCAGGGAGCAGATGAAGCAGGTCGTCTTTAGAATGGCCTCCTTCTGCTGCTTTTCCGACCTTAGATCGGCAAATGTGTCAATGATGACACCGAAGATCAGGTTCAGTACAATAATGATGACGATGAAGAAGAAGAGAAGATCGTAAATGACACGAGCCACAAACAGTCCCTCCTAAAGCAAAGCGGAAAGTCAGTGGGGACTCTAGATTAATTTCGAGATTGGGGTTACCTTGCTAGATGGTGCCCTCAGTATGTCGCCGATTCCACCGCCATTGCGCAAGCCCTGGTTCAATGTGGTGACTATGCACATGACAAGCGAATCGCAGGATCGCTCCTTCACATCGCCACCTCCACTGCCATTTGACGGTGGCGCGACTTCTTTTGCTGCCGCCGGGCAATTTCCCAGTTCATCCGGAGCGGCACACGCGTCTCCTGACGCCAGTGGCACTGATAAAGTCAGAGAAACAGGCGATGCATTTTCCTGCTCCTCGAAGTCCACGCTGACCAGAAAGTCGTCCTTGAAGAACATGTAGCCAATGATGGAGAACAAGTAGACCAAGATCAGAGCCAGCACAGCGGTTAAAACGATAGAGCGTCCATTTCGCGTCACGGATCTGATGACATTGACCAGAGTCTCCTCCCGGTAGACCACATCGAAGAGCTGCAAGTCAAAGGTGTTTTAGGTAAGGTTAAGGTGGACTACAAAAAGACTCACCAGTAACGAGTAAAAGAACGGATGAAAGATCAGGCCACAGAAGCAAAATGCTATATAAATGCAATGGTAGAGTAACTGGAAGTCCGTGATGATCTTAATAAGTTGCTTTTCCAAAGTGCCCTTGTTGCCCATTATGCTCACTATGTGAACGCTTTTCAGGGTGACCTTTTTGGGGGAGAATCATGTTAATAAGAGTTCAATATTCATACTTTGGAATGCGTACCGTAACCACTCCCAGCAAACAAAGTGTGGACTCTGGTCCGAGTAGGAAGATAAAGCGGAGGATTACCGAACCAATGAGTGTCCTGATTCCGGACTCTCGGGGCAGCGTTATCACAATGACCAATGAGAATATCATTATGATCCAGAACAGCAGAGAAATGTGCGAGCTGAGCTCTGGAAGAAAAAGATGAAGAACAAGGAATCCGTTTGGATAAGTTCAAATATTTTTACATTGAATATGCAAATTACAAGCATCCTTATCGTTACTCTACCCAACTCACCTGGTACAGTATTATCGAAGGGATAGAAGAAAGCCACAATCATATTGATAACGACTACACAATTGAAGAGTATATTGCTCCACAGGGACATATAGCTGCTGATCCAAAAGAGTAAAGGCTGACCTAAAAGTTGTGACCATAAATTACTTTAAAACGATTTGCCCTTGGTTTGAGTAGATCACTTACTTCGTAGCTTCTTTTGCCATTTCATCTCGTTGAACATTTCCTCGGCCTTGTCAAAGAAGTCGGCCACCTTGGAGCCCTGGTCGTCCCGCTCGGCGGTATTGAGAATTTTGATTTTGGTGTCCGTGGTCAGGTACTCACAGATCTCTGGAATGGGAAACACAATCTGCTCCAGGGTGCGATCGTTGCGAACAATCTGGAAAAAAAACAAAAATCGTTTACATTATGGATATTGATTGCTTGAAACCATATAAACCAAACGTTACCTCAATCTGGGCCGTGTGCGTGGCGTAGTACATCAACGCCTGACTGGTCTTGGCATCGAAGCTCGCCGACTGTGGATCCTCGGAAGCCTTTAGCAAGCCGGCCAACTCCTTGTTGTGCTGGGCCAGCTGATGGCACAGGATGTAGATATTGTGGCCCACCTCCCGCGGACTCACAGTGGCATCATCGTCATCAGACCCGGCATCCGGCTCGTCCCCATCGTCCTGCTCGTCAATCAGTTCCTCCTGATGGTAGGCCTTGCAGGCCACCTCCACCAGCTGCTTGGGATTCATGTTGTACAGGATGCGCTCCGCATTCTCGCTGTCGCCACGGCTCTCCATGATGGCGAGCAGCAGCTTTGAGGCATTGTTCTTCAGCTCCAAAACCAAGTCCATGCGGTTCTCGCCCAGCGGATTGATGTTGTTCAGTATGAGCGCCGTGATGATGTCCAGTCCGTTGGACTCGTGGGTAGCTATGCAGTTCTGGTTTTCGTGGCAAGGTCCCTGGCAGTACTCGGTGAGTGCTTCCAAAGTCTGATTAATCAGAGCCACGTTGTGCTCATTGATGTATAGTCCCAGAAGTCCCAGGCCTCCCGTAGTCGATCCACAAATGCAGTCCAGGAACATCAGCGTTTCCGAGACGAGATTGTTGTTCGTCTTGTTGTTCTGGTTACGCAGCAGGTTCTGCATGTCCGGATTGTGGTTCTCGCAGAGCAGCTGCAGGAAGCGCAGAATGGGCTGCATGACCAACACTTTGTTGGACAGCTGGTTGCGCTGCTCCTTGCTGTCCTTGTGCTTCTCCAGCTTTTCGGCCAGTATGTCCTCCAGTGGATTGTTTACACTGATCGCGGAACTCTCCTCGCCGGAGTGGATGTTTCGGGCGTTTCCGTAGGCTCGTGCTGTCGCCAGTCCGGCGTTGTGGAGCTCCCGCTTTAGCTCCTCCGTGATCACCACTCCGTTGCTTTTGAGGCCATGCTTACGCGCTATCTTGTCCAGCTCCAGATTGGCGTCCTGCTTGTGCTCGTGCGCTTTGGCTGCAATGTCAGTTGTGTTTACCGTCACCGTGGACTTGATCTCCTGCTGGGCGTCCTTCATCTTCTCAAAGAAGACCTTGAAGAAGGCCTGGTTGAGGTCGTCGCTGAGGAACTTCTGGAACATGCCCTTCTGAATAATGGGATTTCCTCCTTCCAGGAGCGCAATTCCCAACTCCACGGCCTCCACGAAAATGTTGGGCGAGTGCACGGACTTAATGACCAACTCCACCACCAGATCTGAGGCTCCCTCGCGGTCCAAGTGATTCTGCATCTCGTGCAGGGTTTTGCCAGCTCGCTGAAGGTATTTAGCTCCCGGTCCGTGCGTTACCAAGTGATGCTGTTTGGCGGGATCCGCTAGCGGAGCTGACGCCAATTGAGGAAAATCCTCATCCGGCAGCCTGGTGCTCTTGCTTTGGAAGTAGCGCAGCAGGAGCGTCTGGCGCAGAGCATCGCCCTTCTCCCCGTAGTTCACATCAATGGCCATCATCTCGCGCAGTGTCCGCAACACCTTGACGCACATGCGCTCCTCCTTCTCCTCCAGCAGTTTCTCAGTGTGCTTGATCAGCTTGCGGATGAAGCCGCCGCTCTCGCATCGTTTTCGGGCCTCGGTTCCCGCGGGAAACAGCAGTTCCGAGCGGTACAGGATGTCCACGAGCAGCGAAAGTTCTGCTTCCACCACAGGCTTCAGCTGATCCTCCAGCAGGGAGACGATGTCCTGCAGGCCCTCGATAATGGAACGGTCCCAGCGCATCAGGCTGGCCGATTGCTGGGCCTCGTATTTCGGCTGCTTGGAGGCCAGCAGCCACTTTGTCGTCTGGCGCGTCAGCATAGCCGTTTTGCTAGACATGGTGGCCACTTGCTGCTCTAGCTCCGGCGGCAGGGCAATGCTGCGCATCTTGGCCGAGTCGGTAAGCGTGCGGATGCAATTCTCCACGTTGAAGCGATCCGCCAGCGACAGCCACCGGCATTGGGTCAGTCGGTGGGCAGCCTGGAGCAGCTGCACAAAGATCAGCTGGCGGGACTGCACGATGGCACTCTGGTCCGAGAAGGGACTGGCGAAAAAGCTGCACAAGAGATTGGTTACTCCGTTGAGGACATATGCCTGCAGGGTTTTGTTGCTGGCGGCGGCAGCATTGGAAATGAGCTGGTGGATGTCCACCAGGAAACTCTTCTCGAACAAGTTCCACATGTGTCCCGAGGAATAGATCTCCTTCATCTCCACCTCCGTGTCGATGTAGCAGTGGTTGAGGAAGTCCACATACGCCTCCTTTACCTCCGGCATGCAGAGCGGATGACAGATGATGGTCACTATATCGTCCAACGACAGAAGATTGTTGCACTTGATCTCCGTATAAACATTCTTGCCCATGGTGCAGCAGGCCAGGAGTCGGACCAGCTCGACGTGGTACTTCAGTGGACTGTCGTCGCTGAGTTTCTCCAGGCGAAGCAGCTGCTGTTGCTGCATCATCTGCACAAAGTGGTTGAACGAGCCCTTGTCGTTGTAGAAGACCAGCACATCCTCCCCGGCGTTAATCAGTTCCTGCATCACCATGTCCTGGCAGCGGCGTATGAACTGGTTCTCGGCACGCACTATCGTCTGCAGGAACTGCAGATAGGCCACATGCCGGCCATGGATCTCGATGCAGTGCACGAAATGCTGCACCACCTTGTCCGTCACCTCGTTGCACAGTGCCAGGTTATCCTTGAATATGGCGCACACAGTCTTGGCCTCCAGTATCTGGAAGGTCAATAAAAATGGAAATTGGAGTAATTTTAAGAAAGGAATGTTGCGAGGTCTTAAACCTAAACGCTATGAAAATTTCGGAGTTTAAGTGAGAATACAGTCTTGCCACAAATTGTTTCTGTAAGCTTTTTTAATGTTTACAAATAAAATAAGCGAATGAAATATTTTTATTGTATTTTGTAGCGAAAATATATAATTCTATTATCTTAGGTGAGCAAAAGAAATCACTATGGATCTGAAATCAATTGAAAATTTCTATAATGAATGCAAGAAATAGGCAAATCTTTTGTAATGTGGCATATTTTTGTACTCAATAACATACTAGCATACTTTATTTTCAAGTATCTGCAAAAAGTATGTAAACAGAAAACCTTTCTCCAGGCCACAGCTATAGATTTCAAAACAGTTATATTTCCAGACTGTTTAATACAAATTTTTTTAGTTAATTAAGGAAAAAAAAAACAAAATGTAATATTTTGAACGTAGTTAAAGATAAAAAGAGTACAAATAACTTACACCCGGGTTCAGGAACAAATCGAGATGGTTGTGCAGCAGTGTCTGATTTTGCTGGTTGCCAAGGCAAAAGTTCTGCAGGAACTCGTGGGCCAGACACATCAGCTCCTTCATCAGCTCGTCGTCCTTCTCGTCGTAGGGATTCTGGAGGAGATCGAGCACGACCGTGTGCACGCCGACATTTCGAAGGAGACGCTGCTCATGCTTTCGCGGCTTGACCACAGATCCCGGACCGGACGAGGCCACGCAGAACTTGTTCATGCGTATGAGTATTTCCTTGACCTTGCGATACTCATTCCGCTGATCCTGCGACAATGCTGCATTGTACTCCACATTGATGGCATCGCCGCCAGCATCCAGCTCGTCGGTGGCCTTCGCTTTGTACACCCACAGCTCCGACTTCTCAACGCTTTGGCGGAGTATGTCTAGGTCGGATTTGATCTGCTTGTACGACTCCACGTCGCTGTCCGACACCAGAAGTTGAACCTGAAAACCGAAATGGACATCGGATGATGGCCTTTAGTCTTGGACTGCTCGTAGACCATGGGTCATATTCAAAATCATGGGTACATACAAAATCAAAAGATCGGTCGGTGTAAGTCCACTTTGTTAGTTGTGATTTTTTAAACTATTACATGAGTTCAATAGCGTGAATATACGAGCATTATATTAGTATATATGGTATCGGATTAGTAAGGTCGAGTCTCGATTTAGAGAGAGAGAGTTTGAGAGTTAGCGCATGCAAACACAAGAGAGAAGACGAGCATTAGATCAATCAATCAATCAGTTAGTTAGTTGTAAACAAAGCAATATTGGCAGGCCTGCCACAGAAATCGTTATTATGTTTTTTTAGGCCAGAGCGATTTCTGTGTCACTCCTGACATCCACGGCCTGCCGCAGTCGTAATTTTATGGCTAAACCAGTTTCTTAATTTGATATTTCAATAAAAGTTCAAACGATCTTCAAAGCACTCATTTTTCTTTTTTTTAAATCGGTCAATATTATTTACATAGATGATATTAAAGCTACTATTATGATGACTATATTTTTCTTCTGAAACCTTTAGACAGCATAATTAATAAACATATTTATGTGACTTTGAATTAGAAATGAGAATAAGTTTACCAAGCCCAACATAATGAGTTTTTAATCAATTTACTACAACTATAACGTGCAATAACTATAATGATAACATCACAAGAAAAACTATCTTGCTATGTATTTAACATATTGGAAATTCTTTTTCGGACATATTCCTAAAACCATATGAATAACTCCGCTGCAAACCGAAACCCAAAGCTTGAAATCGTTAATGGTGCTGCAACCTACCTGTCGAAAGGCCTGGAGGACCTCCTGGCGCTGGCTGAAGTGTCGGAATAGCAGATGCAGGGCTCCAGAGACTAGGGGCGCATAGTCGTGCATAATCAGGTGGAGCAGGACGCGCAGAAAGGTGCGTCCGCCTTGGCCATCCAAGTCCAGGTTAGCTGCATCGCTGCGCTCGCAGTCGAAGATGCCCTCCGCCTGCACCCCGATCGACTCCAGATCGATGTTCTTTTGCCGCGCAGCTGCGGCGGCGGCAGCTGCAGCTGTAGCTGCCATGGACTCGGCGGTGGCCAGGGGATCGCCCTCGCTGGCGCTTTCCGGAGTCGTTGGCTGCTGTTGCTGCTGGAATGGCGGCTGTCCCGCCTCATTGCTGGCGGCGGAGGCGGCCACCTCGGACTCATCGAATTCCCGCTTGAATATGGAGAGCAGGCAGCTGATCCTATAGTCTAGGCGCACGTCCAAGATGAACTGCAGAATCTCGATTATCTTGAGCTTGGTGTCCATCACCAGCGGATACTCCTTCATCAGCTGGGACACAGACTTGCGTTGCTGCAGGGCGATGCTGGGTGCAGCTATGGCCTGGCCCACCGACCCAAGAGCAAGTGATGTCATCACCGTATTGATGTCTCCAATCGAGCGCAGTACTCCGCCCTCGGCTGGAAATACATTTTTACAATTTAAAGTATAATTTGTAATTGGAACTCAATGAACTTGTTGGTTCAAGGGAATTATTATTTTTGATCCTGGACATATTTTCAGACGGTTTAACATTCTTACCCTCGGTGCTTGTCTCCTCTTCGACAGCTTGTCAAGGAAAAGCAAGGATCTCGATAAGTTAGGGCTTTCTATGTGCCAGAAATATATCTAAAGTACTTACAATCAATGTCCGTGCTGGCGAAGGCTCCCGATGATGTGTCGGAGACACAGTCTAGGATTGAGAGTAGGGTCTTGGTGAGTCTCAGAAGATCACTGAAGCTATAGAAGCCAAAGTAGATCAAGTCCCTGGCCAGTTTCACAACCTGAAAGATAAAGTTACGCGCTGGTAATCTTTTCGACATATATCGTTATTCAAAAGGCCTTACCTCAAAGGTGAGTTTGTTTTGCTCCTGGTCGGTGAATAGCCAAACTTTGGTGGCCACATTGCACAAGTAGTTCTCCACGAAAGCGATGGTTGTGTTGAACTTGGCCCGGCAGGCTTGCTTGTTCTGGTCGGGCTGCTGATTCTTGCCATCGTAACTGTACAGTAAGAGAGAGTTAGAGTGTTAGTCATAGATACTAAGCGCTTATTCACATCAATACTTACTCCATGATGGACATCTTTGAGGGTATTTCGCTCCAGAGGCGGGCATACTTCACGGGTGTGACCGGCTCCTGGGGATCGCGGTCCACGTGCAGGTGCAGCATCAGACGACAAAAGGAGGCTCGCAGCTCGTAGGGCATCGTTTCATCCGACATGCATCTGGAAAGGGCGTAATCTTTACCAGGCATTCCCCTATTCACCTGAGGGTCGACTTACTTCAGAATTAAATCAATGTCCAGGCGAGGCGAAAGTTCGTTCAGGGCCAGGTACTGTCGATTGAGGCACATGTTCGAGAACAGGTTCAACTGGTGGCGATAGTAGTTCAGGATGGCGGCCTCCTGTTCGTTGCCATCGGCCACGGAGTTGGCCAAATCAGCCATGGAGCGGGAGGTCTGAAAGGCCAATGCGGAAATAGAAATATTGCGATATCCAGTTTAAGGATTCACCACTTACCGGCTGACCAGTCCACTTGAGATGAATTTCGTACCTATCCCCAGTCGAAAGGCTGCTATCTTCGTCGGTGAGACTGGCGCTGTCCCAGGTGGTTGTCGTGGATGTGGACTGCACATCCGACCGATCCTCGTCGTCGCCGGCCACCTCGGCAAGGGTTGCCAGGCAGACGTCCTCGGTGGTGCCCTTGTAGCAGCGCGCTGTGGCGGCACCGCTCTTCAGAGCCTTCACCTGCGTCTCGATCAGGATGTCCTTGTTCTTGTCGCTCAACACGCTCTTACAGATCAGCTCCTGGGTAACGGCGATGGCCTTACGGTTGGACACGCACAGGTCCGAGAGGTAGTCCAGGAATCGCGAGTCCCAATTGTGCATGTTCTTCCGCACCAGTCCGACGAAGGTCTCGATTTCGGCGGCGGTGATGTGTTTTTCCAGCAGCTTGCGGTTGTTGTGCAGCAGGGCAGTGATGGTATCCTCCGCCAGGATGTCGTAACCGATCTGCTTCTGCATGAGGCCAAAGTGCTTGGCGATGTACTCCTGATTCTTACGATAGTCCTGCTGCGACAGTCGCAGAATGCGATAGCACAGACGAAATATGTTCTTGTAGGGACTGTTCTTGGGATCGCTAAGCTCGTCCAGCCGCAGGAAGGGTCCGTCGCCGGCCGTGTGCTCCTGAAAGGGACCCTGCAAGATCTTGAACAGCTGGTTGAGGATGTACTGTTCGCGGAGCAGCTTCTGCCGATCTCTGATGGGGTTCTTTATGGTGAACTCTAGCGCCTTTGTCTTGTTCTGCTCGTTCTCCATGCCGGCTATGAAGTACACGATGTCCTGGAGCAGTGAGATCAGCGCCCGCCGCTCGTTAATAGAGATGCTGCCGTTGCCCAGCTTGCCGGTCACAGTGGCCAGCACCTTGCAGGCATCGTTCGCAAAGTCCAGGTCGCGCACCTCCACCGGTGAGACGGGAATCAAAGCGAAGGCCTCCTTGTCCTCCTTGATGGGCGAGCAACAGACCATCGACATCACGGGCTTGTCATCGTCGGCGTCGATGGGTATCGAGGTGGCATGCACCCACGTGTTGGAGCAGATGTGCTGCAACCTCACGTAGCTCGACTGCGGAACCAAACTGTCCGGACGTGCCATCGTGGTAGCATCCAGTACGAACACAGAGGCTATGTCCGCCGAGTAGGGAACTGATACCAGACGGTACTGCTTGCCTTTGGGTTTGTCTATAATTATAGAGGAAACTAATTGTTTATGAATACTCTCACATATTTGTGGTCTTGAGCTTACCATTTAGGGTGGAGTTCATGGTGGAACAGCCTATGCCCGAGTCCTTGCTGCAGTCCGCCAGGAGCGGCTCGTGGCCGGATGTGGAGGCAGCGCCAATCGCTCCGGCCAACACATCCGCTTCCGCTTCTGCTGCCAGATAGTGGCCCGTAGCCAGATGCTTGAAGCGATACAAGGAGTTCCAGTCGCCAGCACCGCCGCGACATGAGTCGTGTTGCACCACTTCGATCTCCCAGAGCGCCTTGCTGCTGG
The DNA here is from genome assembly GCA_008042675.1 of Drosophila seguyi. Lineage (NCBI taxonomy): Eukaryota > Metazoa > Arthropoda > Insecta > Diptera > Drosophilidae > Drosophila > Drosophila seguyi. Next base: position 26,488 of record VNJU01002910.1, on the reverse strand, counting down.
TGGCCGCCGTGGCACTGGTGCGTCCGGTGGTGCGCAAAAAGACGTGGTACTGCTTCTTGTACTCGTCCATCGTGAGGAATTTCTCCTGCTCGGCATGAAATAGGCGCACCACGTCGCCGCCCTTGAGGATGTGCTCCTGGTTCTCCTTGTGCTCCATAAACAGTGAGATCTTCCATGAGGTGGACGAGTTGAGGACGTTGACCTCCTTGCAGCCGGGATTGTCGGGCAGCTCGTAATTGGCCGCCACATGTAGGTTCTGCTGATCGGCGTTCACCGGACTAAGGATTACCTTGTCGCCCACCACCACATAGTCCCCAATGGAGCGTAGCTTGTAGAACGGTTTTATGTAGAACCAGGAGCCTTCGTTGCCGTTAGCGTCCAGATAGACGCGCATTGCATTTTTTTCTAGCAGTGACGGCAGCCGCTTGTTGACCGTCAGGTACTTGTTGGACTTCAAATGGAGCAACTGCACCACCGCCCGTCCATATTGGATCGACGTTCCCAGCAGCTTCTTGTTTTCCGTCTCATTCTGTTTCTTCTCGATCTCCGCAGCGTGCTGGTTAAAATAAAAGAGAAACGAAAGACAAATTGAAATGGATTTTAAATCAATAGAAAAGGATTCTAAGAGCCCACAAAGAAATATTTTGTGTCCAAAATGCAAGGTTTCTTTGGACCTACATGCAATCGCTTGAGAAGATTGGGATCGGTATTCGAGCCGGCCGATTGTTTAGCTGCTTTCCAAAATTGTTTTTGCGCGGAATATCGGTTCATGGGACATATTTTGATGAGGCAGTCTGCAAGCAGATTTAGTATTTAGTAGGAACAGGACTCTATGCATTCGCACAATTGTACCTCTAAACTTTTTGGGAGGGCAACTCAAGTCTCCGGCCTCGGGGCACACCACTGTCCGATCATCGACCAAGCTGTCGGAAGAAATCAAAGGGTAAGCCTACTATTCAGCCACAGGTTGCCGCCGGGGGATCCGGCTCATCCCTCAGTTCGTTCAGTCGGGACAATGACACTTACCCGAGAGTGCTCAAGAAGCCGCAAACACTGCCCTCTGCGTACAGGGACACAATGTCGCCCAAGTGCAGGAAGCTCGCCGAGCCAATTATATTGTCGCCCATGTCTGCAGCCTTCCTTGGACTGGGCTTTGGGGTGAGGACTCAATGGGGATGTGGCTGTCGCTGTGCCGTCGAGTGGGTGTGGAGTGGCCGCCGCCGGGTGGCGCAACAATGGGCCACCGCCCGCTGCTCCTCACGTGGCTGCTCCTGTTGTGTCGCAGCACTGGGAGCTATTGTTTAGCTGTTTGGATGGCGCAGTCGGTTACGCGAGTTAATTGCAATGATTTGTCGTCCTCGTTGTGTCCTGCGGGGTTAAACAAAAGGAGAAAAAACATAATGAGTTTGCTTGCATGTCTCTGGGGGACATTAAGAAGGCTTCTTAGAATTGCTCGTAAAATGTACGGCTTTGGTTTATTGCTGCCAAGATTAATCACGTTAAAGTACAATGTTGGATTAATTTTCATAAATTATCTGTTGGATTTGATATACCTTTTGGAGCCCTGGAAACAATAACACTGGTTTGTAATATTATTTAAAAGAAATGCTGATAAAATCTCTGCAATTGTATGTTTAATAAATATTTATTTAAGTGTCAACCGACTAGAACTGGAATTAGCACAAACGCTGCTCTGAAATATATCCTAATAAAGTTTAAAAAAAAAAAAATTGTGTCAAATTCCATAGTCCCTAAGAAATAAAACACGCTTCAATCTGAATCTTAATGTATTACAAGCTTATCTCAGGTAAATATTTAACTCAAACAAATATTTACAGAAGATATATCAGACATATTATCTAAGAGTACTACTAAGTGTGCTGTTTTGAGAAGCCTTCAGGAATATAAAAAAATTGTCTTACATCATTTGTCGCGATTTTTGTAGGAGGTATTTCTAGATTTCTGTTGTCTCACTTCTATTATATTTGCTTTCACCCAGTTTCCAGTTGGATATAACCATATTTTCTAATAGCCGCCAGCACCAGGGGAACGCGTTGGTGGCATTTCAGTTTTTCTCCCTCTTTTTGGCTTGGCGAGTTATAAAGTATTCATGGACAATTTGTCGACCAACCCTACATTACTCCGTATGACAGGGACTAAGTTGCTTCCATTACATTCCACCCTCGCCTTGGGACAATCCGGCGTATGCTTAATATTCTCACCCCTTAGCGAGAAAGCAAGTCGTCCGCCTAATGCTTCCAATAAACATTCCACATTTGTGTCTGGCAGCAAACTAAAGTTGTCACTTCTAACGTTTTCTGTAGTCTGTAGTTCCCTTTGCTTTTATGTTTTCTTTCTGTATTGTCCACAGATAATGGCTGCATGACGAAATGAGAGCAAAATACATACAATTCCACATTGGTTGGAATGAGGGAAATATTTTCACTGTTGAAGAACCTCTCATGGCAGCGTGCCACAAAAGTTTGCACATTTATTTTAGTTTGAAGGATTTTCAGAAAGTTGTTTAAAGTTCGCAGTCAATTTAAGAAATTGTTTGCTATTTTTGCTTAAAGTTTGTGTTTTGAATAAGATACTTATTTTTAGGGGCAATTGAATAGGGAATTCTTTGGCTACAACATTCATTACTTAACCTCACAGGTTTGGTAATTAGACTTTACCTTTTACTATTATTAAATTCTATTGCTTTATAAAAAAAAAATTTTTGATATAAATTATTCGTTTCTTGAAAATAAATGTCAGATAAATAAGTTTTTAATGTTCAGTCCATTGAAAGTGAAATCATTGCTAGTTTTTTATTTATAGTTACCTATTCAAATTTATGCAAATGGCCTTTCGGTATATTTGTTTATTTATTTATTTAATTATTTTGGCTTGCCAAATCTTATATTTTCGAATGATCCGTATGAGTGAGTTATTTATGTGCAATTTGTTATTATTGCAACGTATTTGTTCCTGGTGATTAGTGGCTGCTTAAGGCGAGGCATCGTGGGCATACTAATGAGTAGCCACCCCCTCAAAAAAAAACCGAATAAAAGAAGAGCTTTGGTGGCATTAATCTATGGCTCTAGTTAATCAGGTTGATTGACAATAACGATTTCCGTAATGCTTTCCGCTCTCCTGTCAAACTCCACTGATTAGCCTAAGACTCCCAGGATTCTGGCAAGAGCCGAGGAAATGAGAAATTCATAATTTCTCTCTGGCCCAAGACACTTTGTGGGTGGTGGTCGGGAATTCAACGAAATCCGGCTCGGCAGGGCGGGTGGCAAAAGCCTTCCTGCTGCTCCTCAAATATGTTCATCTCGTTGGCGGATGAGTGAAGGGCAGGAAACGCGAAGCTTGTCGCCCTGACAGGGGCCATGGAATTCGAAAGGCATCCTGGCAGCTGTGGCATCCATCCGGCCGTCCAACCTGTAACCATTCAATTCGGAGCGGGGGCGTTGGGTAGGGTTCTTACATTTTCCCCGACGACGATTAAATCTGTTTCCCAACAAAGCAATTATTTTTTTTTATCACAATAAAGGACGGCCACCACCTGCTGTTAGACAATTAAAACGAAATTTATTCGAATATAAATTGGGCTAACAAGCGTTTCAATCAAATTACGCGGTCGAAGCACAATAATCCAGCCACTTGCTCCAAACAAAATCGCACACAACGGATACACACACATGGCCCCTAGCATCTCCGAGTGGGAGCTCAGATATTTGCCTATATTTTGCTTCTTGTTTCTGTTTTTTTTTTTTGTTATTCGGTTTATTGTGGCGGAAGCTGGCATTGCCAGTGCCTCACGAAGCCATCCCTGGGATCTGCTTCTGCCTCTGCCTCTGCCTTTCCAGGTGTACATTTTCATCCCATCGCACCAAACACTTACACACACACTGGGATTCCCACTCGTGTTCGTGTTCCAAATAATATTTGGGCGCTGTGTAAACACACAAAATATCATTGGACGCGGCCGCGGGTCTTTAATAAATAACAATTTCGGATGAATAATAACTGTGTGAATTTGTGGGCAGCTCTTTGAAGTCCAGTTCTGGTCTCGGCAGCCGTGGCCCGACGGAGGAAAACCGAGGCGGTCTGCAACCACCGAGCGCTCTAGCGAAAATGTTGGCCAAAGTTCACCGTAATCGGACCAGAAAGCTAAGGCGCTGAGCTTGCGGAAGCTTTTCCGCTTTTCCGCCAGGCCTTTGAGTGGAATCCGATGCACTTTTCACTCAAGGCATCTCCAGCAACTCTTTCCCATTCATGCCACAGTTCTTTTCGCATGCTTTACGCATCAGCGCTACGAATTACCCGGGTTAGTGTGTTAGTTGGCAGCGGGAGGACATTAGTCAAGACTGAGTGCCTCTGCATGTGGCTTTCGGGCCGAGCATCATGTGCAGATTTGATTTCACTTTTCACGTCTTCTCGGGTCCTCGGCCTAATGCGATTTCCCACGCCGGGTCAAGGTCGATGGTGCGACTTGTGCACCCGCCCAGTTGCACTGTAAGTGTGCCAGGTCTCCCTTCTCGACAAGCCTTTGTTCGGTGCGATGAATGGGAAAATTCTTTGAGAATGCCAAAGACGAACTTTGGCAGATTAGTTTGGCTTGGCAGTCAAGCGATTTGTTTCGGGGGAATAAATAAATTAAGAGATTGAATTATACACGACGGATGTGTGTATGCAAGAGAGTATTAAAGACTGTTAATGTGTACTAATTGCAGAAGTTAATTACCAGAATAAAAATATGAAATATTTAATAGAAATTTAAATTCAGTATTAATAAAATAAGAATACTAAATATTGTAGGTCTACTTATTTTTCAACTATAATATAACTTATAATAAAAGTTGGTTTGAATGCCAGATTATGTACACTAAGAACTGATAAATAGGTTAATGTTTTATTGTTTAATTAAGAACTAATTTAATGTGGCTTGAGTTTGTAAGTATTTGGCCAAGGGCTAAAACAATAACAAACAAGACATTAAATCAGTAATTTGGGTCATAAAGCTGCTTAACAACTCTTAATTTGTTGAACATTTCTGTAGAATTTCGAAATGTTCTTTTTTTAAAATGTAACCTTATAATTTGCTTACATTTTGGTTAGTTTGTTTACAATAAATAGCTAATAATTATGTAAACAAAATTCATTCCACAGAAGCAATTTCTATTGTTTTCGTAATTGTTAAAATTTGGTTTCTTGGCATTTAAAGATTCAGCAATTCCAGATAAAATATAATAAATGCTTATTAAATATTCACAACAAGAACTAAAGAATATTTAATTACCTTGATTGTATTACTAAATGTTTGTTTAAAAATTTCTAAATATTATTGAGGAATACACATATTTTTATTACCATTCATAAAATATAGCACATATGCTAAGGTTTTTGCAAATGTTTGGTGATAGGGAAATTACAATCTATTTTTTATAGTTAAGCCCTAACTCCTTGACTGACCTATCCCACTGTCGGTGCAGTGTCATAACTTGTCTTTTCACAGTCCAATGACTTCTCTGAAAATTAAAGCCGGTAAGTACCGCTATCGGCCTGTCAGAAGCGACGTATTTACATAGTGAAGCGATTATCGAGTGCTTAAAAAGCAATCAATTACACGGCCAAAAAAGCCAGGTGCGGGAATTAGCATGCGGCGGTCAAGCCCACTCCGGAGCTTTGGAGCTGAGGCGAGCGAATCACATGCGTGGGAAAAGCAGAGCAAACAACGAAAAAAAAACAACGTCAAAAGCGAAAAGCCACAAGTGGTCGGCATGCAAACAGATGCAAACTTCGCCGTTGCTGCGACGCCGACTGAGGCGGTCAGCTGAGCGACGAACAGCTGAGTGGCGGATAAAGAACAACACATGCCGCGCACAACAAACACACACAGACTCCTTGCCGAGCCCGTGTGTTTACATGGCGGGGCGCAGGCGTGGCTCAGCTTGAGGCCAGCTTGGAAAGCTTCGTGGGACAGCTTAAAGCCCAAAAGTTGAGCCATTTCCGAGGAAAAGTTCGTCTGGCCGAAGAGGATTTTCCTTCCAGTTGTCGAGCAACGCGCAGAGCGCCACGTTGTCCTGCCCAGCCCCGGAAAAGCCAGTGAAAGCAAGAGCGTCGCGTTGGGCGGGCGCCGAGAAGTAGGCAACATTTGCTGCCTGGCCACGGTGCGTATGGATGATGTGATGCTGTACTGTGCTCTAATGCTCTGCTGGCAGCAATGAAATCCGATAGGAAAAGCTCAGGCAGCCAGCCAGTGGTGGAAAATCAAAAAGAGAATTACCAGACTAACAAACATCAATTTTATGTCCAGCTCAGTTTTCAGTTCAAAAAAGTGAAAACAAGAAACACCCAAAATTGTCAGTGAAAACAGAGGAACAAAGGGAGAAAAGTTTATCCTGTGTGCGTGCCATAAAAGTTGCCTGTGCGAGTGTGTGCCAGTGAGTCTGTATGTGCATGTGTGTGTGTCTGTGTGCGCAAAAAGAATAGAGAAAGCAAAGCATCCTGTAGGAGTGGCACACAAAGTGTTTGCATAACTTAACTCGCGATAGCCACCCACCAACCGCCGAGCCACCGAGCAGTCGAGCCGCCGCCCACAGCCAATAGCTTGATTAAATGCTCCGAAATCAAGGCGGAGTCGAGTGCTGAAGCAATGGATACGCCCGAAGGATATCCAGATTGTGGTGATGTAAAAACCGAATTTAAAGACTGCCCGACTGTGCTAAAATGAACCCTGAATAGTTTGCGGTGTAGCGGAATTGAGGCGTGGCCTCGCTAATCCATCGCGTCATGGATAGCTCCCAGACATCCCAATGCGTTCTGGTGTCTGCGGTCGTCGTCGTCCTTCTGCTTATCCTGGGTGTCGTTTTCTATGTCCTGTACATATTCGTCTTGGCCCCATTGGCCGATACAATAGAGGACGAGGCCCTAAAAGCAGGTGGCTGTTCCCCATCTTATTCCCTCGTAGACGCGGGTTTTAACTATGGCCTTGTTACAGAGAGCACGATGTGACCACCATATTCGATTACCATAGCGACTGAGCTGTAGGAAAATATAGCTTTGAACTGATCCCTCCTCTGTTTAATGGAATATATGCTTTCGAGATTAATTTGTCGTGTTGTCACTAACATTTTTAAAAATATGTAAAGATGGTTAAAGGAAGGATACTAAAACACAAGTGAAATATATTAACTAAATAATATATAACCCAATTATGGATTCTCAATTACAATGTATTTTTAACCTATCCAGGCTACTAAAGCTCATCGCCTTCTTTCAACATGCCTGCAATCTAAAATTATCACAAACAATTGGTATTCTTTTACCAGCTTTGCGCACATACATATTTGTATACCCTCCACATTTACCCTTGTAATTCATCTAAAACTCGATGGGCGAACGGGAATCCCTGGGAAAAGGCTCGCTTTTGTCCGCACAACCCACACAGTAGCTCAAGCCCAACGAGTCGTTGGCCATCAGGCACTTTAGCAACAAAAGACGGAATGGTTAAATTCGGCTAACTGAGGCCCGTCAATGTGCAATGCTTGAAATCATGCACAGAATGGCTCCATCCCCTTTCGGCCCCAATCTCCGGGAGCGGGTCTGCCTGTCTTAAATTCCCTAGATTGGGATTCAGTGAAGCGGAACGCATGGAGGGGAACGAAGGAATACGTACATATGTTTGGCAACTCGTGTGTGAAAAATGCCCGGGAAAATTGCCTAAGAAAAGATGCTGCAAAGTACACAAAAATATAAAATGTGAATTGCCAACAATGGGCCAAGAAAGTCGCAACACTTTAGCAAATTCGATAGCTGCATGGCACCGGAGGACGGACCTTCTTGACTTGCTTATTGGCTTAGATGGCTTCCCGGCTGAGCCGCACACACGGAGCCGGACCACAATGGATTGGCCAGAGGTCGTAGGACAGAGGCGAAAGGGATAAAAGGTTAACGCAACAGGGCGTTGGTACGAGGGACCGAGGCGGCGGTGGCGGCAACAAAGTTCGGTGCAAAGTTTTTGGGGCTTTTGATTGAAGCTTTTGTCGTTGGACGACTCCTTGGGGAGTTGTCCTGCCTGCTGCTGGATCGCACATAAAACAATTCCCGTTTACAGACGGAAAATTATATTATCTCAAATTGGCCAAGGGGAGAAATTACTCCATATATAATGGCCAGATCGATATGGGCCCCAAGGATATCCGTCCCGGAAAGACGGTTCTATTAAACCCGAGCCGGAGTCAAACGATCTGAACCCGCACCTGCGGTTGGGCCTTTATTAAAAGAATTTCGCGATGTGGGAATTAAAATCGAAACCACTGCAATATTTCAATGGCTTTATTGAAACCATCATCATCAAATGTGAGCCGACGTCGAGCCCGCTGTTCTCATTGTTGTCAGCCTGTCAGTTCGAATTACCCAGAGACCACCTCCAGCACATCACCTACTTTTCCACCCACTGCCACTGCCCTGCTCCGCCCTTCACTGCCGCATTCAATGAACATCGGCGGCTGCAAGCCCCACACATGCTGCCACAACAACGAAAATTGAATAAAATGTTAGCCAAGGCACGTTCACTATGTTAAATGGTTAAACAAAACTGGCGAAGCGAATTTATCGGGGGATGCACTGAGCTTGGGATACCCTTTCTTCTAAGCAAGTGGCAGGAAAACAATGATATAGATTATGATTATTAATTTAACCTGATCAACGTTATTTGATAAGAGAGGCATAAGACGAACATGACTTCTCGTTAGGTATAGAAATTTATTAAATGATCAGACCTAGCTCGTTCTCTATATTGAAACTTAAAGTTATCAAGTAAAGAATTGTAAAACCATTCAGACATACTACCCGTATATACTCTTTTAGGTACACTCAAAGTTCATTAACTGCCTTGTAAGGGGACATGTAAAAATTCGAATAGCAAACAAATCAAAGTGTGAAATTCATATGAAACTATTTCGAAAGTACGAGCCATGAGGCGATTCCGTTCCCTTTCGATGACATCGTCTGTGGGTATGACGGCTCGCTTCGCTGATAGTGAGTGTACTCCTATACCCTGCCACCCGTTTGCATGCGGGAATTGTTTCAGCCCCACTTCGGGGCATGGAAAATAAAGGGAAGGTGAGGGGGCCTTCCTTGGGGAAATTCGATGCACTGTTTAGTCAGCTGAATTCGAAAATTCCTGGGAGCCACAGGCAACGTTGAGGACCGCTGAAGTTTAATCAACTATTTATGGGTATTAATAGGAAATGAGTGCAGATGGCGAATGAGTAATAAAGTGCACAGCATTCGGGTGGGGGCGGAGATGGGAGGCGATAAAAAACCATTTAACGAAAAGGGCTTCAAACATTTTATTCCAGTCATTAAAGCGGGCCCTCTGGCAAGGTAAAGAATTAATTACGAGTCGTGTTTTACGCCCGTTTTTTGTGTAATTTGGCTATTTATTAAGGTCTGGGCCCCGTCTGGCCTCCGAAAGCTATTGAAAAGCTCAAGAGATCTCGGCTCACCTGAGCTAAAAGAGGAACACACGGACAAGCAGCCGAGGAGAGAGCTCTTTTACCCATTTTCCGCATTCACTCTGCTTCATTGATAACACACACGACCTTCCGTGCACACACATATGTATATACCCATGCCCGCACTCACTTTAATTGCATGTGAGTGTGTGTTGGGTGTGGGGGCTTGGGTGTTTGGGCTTGGGTTGCATATCTCATGAATGGGGCTGTGGTCGTGAGTGTACGTATATTTTATTTATAACATGAAAACGTCGCTCACATAATTTGACTATGTTAATTGGTGGCGCTCCCAGGCGCCATCTCCTCTGCTCTCCTCCAGCTGCAAATTATGCACATGGCGATGGGCAGCATATGTGAACATGCAAGCAGATAATTTTAAAAAATTAATTATTATTTAATGGCACTTTCGCTATGATAGGTTAAACAATAACCCCTATAGTATCTTTGCAGGTTGTGAAATAGAACCTCAGTGCTAAAATTATGTACACAACTGTGTATTTGCTTGTATCTTGGATTCAGAGCACTTTAATAAAGAGCCGCACACTTGAAATCTGTTAATGATACTCAGAGTGGGCTCTTCAACTCAATCATTAGTTCCAGTGCACTGTTAATTGAACTTCAGCTCACTTTTTGACTAAATATAAACAGTTCGTGTGGAAGTGCTTAATAAGTCGACCCATAAACAACATTTTTTAATTAGTTTGTTATCTGGCATTGTTCAAGTTGTATTAAAAAAATGAAAAATGAAATTATAGCTGATAAGTTTTGATGATTGTGACTTTTCCTAGATTTTCTCATTGTATTCTTAATAATCTCGTAATTGACAGCGAATGATTGATATTTTCCAAGGCTAGATAACAAAACTGCTTGATAATAAAATCCATGGTTTTAAATAAATTAAGGACTGTTAAGGGTACAAAGGGGCTCTTACCGTATTCGAAGGGAAAATAACCGTTGCAAAAAATAGTTATTCAACCAGTTGCTTCAATGAAATTTTATGTGGGAAAAATTTTTAGCTGAACCTAACACGATCTATATAATACCTTGATTACAAAAGCGTTAACTCTAAATGGATTAATCCCTATTAAAATGTTATACAGTCTGTTTTTCCGACTTGCTGATCTTACTAACTATGCTAACTAATCGTGACTTAAACTGACCTTATTATATCTCGGAAAATAAGTAATCACTACGCTTGTTTGGGCTGTTCAATTAAATATAAAGCAATTCACGAAAATGCGGTAATGGGCGAATAATTGGCCGTAATTGTATGCTCACATGTCTGTTAACTCGAACATTATTAGTTGGCCATTAAGAGTTGCTTGAGTGTGCTTTTGAGATTGCGAAAAATGCAATTTGGCGATGAAAAGCCATCTTTATGCCACGCAATTAAATTGAAATCATCGCGTGCAGCAGCCTGCATGAATGCCTCCAGTTCCCCCTTGCCCCCACTCCGAGCACAACTCACTGATTGCAGGCGAGAAAGCTCCATCTCCAGCTGGTCCGCCTTTCCCTCTGCTTCGCTCTGTCTCTTTTTTGGGGGCCTCTCTCGCTTTTTGCAGCTGCCACTATCTCGCTCTATCTCGCAGTACCTGCCCGGCAGTCAACAATGTGGCGCTTAATTAAGCACGCGTCGGCCCAGTCAGCCGCTCTTCCTCTCCCAGTCACCTCTCCACTATTCGGCTGAGACGGCGACACTGGGAGAAAATACTATAGAGGTGACTTGGAGTATTATCTTATAGGCCTGATTTGGTTTATACTTTCCAGATTTTTATTCGTACTTACAAAACTAAATATTACTTAACAAGTTTTCAGAACTTAGGGGTTTCTTTTTGGAAAATCACACTAGGTAGAATTATGTGATTAAAAAGTTGCTAAGACTTAACTTTAGCACATGATTTTATAATTACTATAAAGCACAAAACTATTTGCTATTGTCAAAAGCAAGCTTACTTGCACATAGAAGCATTTCTATTAAAATTTGGGAAACTTAAATTAATACAGTTAAATATTACATTCAGATGACAGATGTATTTTATGCTATTTCTCTCTGTGTAAGACTCTTTTCTCCCTAGAGAGGGAAAAGCGAGAGTGCAAGGTGTTCTTTTTGCTTTTCTGTTTTGTTTTTTTGCCTTTGCCTTTGCATTGTAATTGAATCAGCGAGGTTTTCTGGCATTTTGCGCTTTGATTTCCTTTCAATTATTCAACAAAATGAACTGGCGGCACTGGGCGAGGGCGTGACTGCCAGATAATAGCTATCTGGCTAAAGGTAATTAGCTCTTGCCCGGCCGAAATGCGTGATACCGCAGAGCTTATTGCCTTATGACCCACTTAAATCGGCGGCAAGCCCTTTGGGAAACCAGAAAAACCAGAAAATTGCTCAAAGCGAAAGGGCAACAGGTTGCTGGAGCGTTTATGCGGTCCGAGCACTTACTGCAAATAATTTGTAGATGTAGATTTGAATCCGAAATGAGCGATACCACCCAGAGATTGAATCATCCGCTGACGGAACGACGATCGTAAATCGAATTTGATTTTATATGTATTTTATTCAAATCGAACTTGATGTGCAAACACTCGTAAGAACTTAATATATTTTCACCTTGAGTGCGCGCACTTGGCCACAAACAGAGAGTACAGTGCACGCTCTACTGAGTGAACTAGTATTACTTAATGCGATATATTGCTTATGTTTTACGCTGGAAATATTTAATTGTTATATATGGGTGTTATTCTTCTTTTTTTTCTTAGGGCAATGAAGAAAATTTGTATTCTTTTTTAAGTTTTTAACAAGAAATTTAATGAGAAAATAGAAAACTATATCTTTCTTGGAAATTCTATAAAATATAAGATATATATAATGAATTAGAATATAATAATGATTCAATATCATAATGAAAGATTATTTATTGAGAGTTCTATGGCTTTTTTTTTAATCGTGCTAAAAAATATGACTTAAATATTGAAAAATTAGTGCTACTATAGTTTCGTTCACTGTAGCGACTGTGCACTGTGAGAATAAAAGGGGGAATACGGCGCAAGGAAACAACAGAAACCGCACACACTAACACTAGCTCTAAGAATAACAATAACAATATAGCTTCGGTTGTCAATAAGACACAACCGTAAAAAACACGCGACAAACAATTCCGGTTAAAAGAAAGAGAGACGAAAAGTGCGAGCAACAACAACAACGCCAGCAATTGCTGTCCCGCCCCCGAGCGCCCACTAACAGCAGCGCAGCTGCCGCGCAGCAGCAGCGAAGCCAGGCAAACAAAACGCGCAACGCAACTCGACAGTCGATTTCTCAAACGATTTTGCTTCCGAGTCGCGGCTTTTCGCACATTTCGCACTTTTCCAGGCACAAACTCACACTCACACCGCCCACCGCATTCAGGCCGATAAATTGGCCATCATTTTGGCCATAAATTAGCCGCGCGAACCGTACGAAAGTGCAATTTTCCAGGGCGCCGCGTCATGCGCGAAGAGCAAGTCGTCGTACCGTCCACTGTTCCGAAGTGCCAGCGCGATCGAAAAAGCTGCCACTTTAGCTTTTTTCCCGGCCAATTTCGATCTTTTGGAAAATCAGATGTATAAAAAAAGAGAATTGCTGGAAGCAAAAATTCTGGATATTTTTAAATAAATATTTGGCTTTTCTCCGTTTTCTTTTTAAATTGCATTCATTGCGAAACAATGTACCATTTACTTGTATATATTGTGTTTTAATATATAAAAATTAACTTATTGAATTTGATCTTTTAACCGAACCCCGACAAGTAAGGAACCAACCGGTATGCAGAATTTTTCTTTTCGGAAGCGACGCCAAACGCGTGCATGCGTATACGTGATTACGTATACGTAATCCGTCTGACCACAAAGAACGCCCGAACAACAACTGAAAATTTCAGTTCGTTCGCTTATCTTCGAGCTGCTCGAAGGCTGAAAGTTTAGCTTTTTCCCGTCAAATTGGGATATTTTGAAAAATCAAATCTGAGAAAAAATTAAGAATTGCGGGAATTCTGGATTTCTGTAAATATATATTTCGTTTTTACCGCTTCTTTGAGAAGCAATTAATTCTCGGCAATTAGCGTATTATTTGTATTGTTTGAATGAAACCAAAAATCGGAAATGATCTAATGAATATTACCCTATTAATAGGAACTTAAATGTATATTTTCGAAAGTTTGACTACTTCTTTAAAATGACGGACAATTTAACTATAAATTAATTAAAATTAAATAATAACTAACACCATTTAAACATTAATTTGAATAATTTAAATTGTACAATGGCACCCTGATATATAGAGTCAAAAACGGCTTTTTTTTTGCTCAAAAAGTGGCAGCACTGCAGCCGACAGAAAGCTTCAACAAGCAACAAGTGTCCCAAAGCAGGGCCATTTGATCGTTAGTGTGACCATCGGCGTAAATACTACCCTTAATACCGCTATTGAACTATTGGTAAATTATATTTAAAAAAATCTACCCGATCTTTAAAATTGAACTTGATTTGATCACAGCAAAACGTCTCCAAAAGTAACAAACCTAATAATTTTGGGGGTCTATTTTGAAGTGAGTTATCCAGATCTGATTTTAAAATACTAGATAGTTGCAAGGGCGTTAGGAGATTATTTGATGCCCCACTTTTAGTATTTCCAAAGCGAGGTGGTCAAAACAAGTAGAAAGAGCGGTCACACTTCAAAAGAATAAAAATATTTCCGCTTCGGAACAGACTTAATAACTGGATATTTTTATATTTTTAGTATTTTAACCAGAATTACTATTATTAAACAATTACTTGTCCAATTACTTACCAAACAATTCTGAATACAAAATCATAACAGACATATACTAAATATATAGGTACATATGTAAAATAAAATAGAAGTGGTCACCCCAAATCGTCACTACGATCTTATTTAAGCGATCTGGTAGCACCTCAATACGATCATTGAGAGTTTTATTATTAACGAATTACAAAATTACAAATCAAATCAATCAATCAAAGCGTTATGTTAAAGTATTAATAATTAAATATTGTGTGAATTTATGTGCAGATAAACAAGGAAGAGACTATAAAATAGTAAGATAAAAAGTTATGGAAATTAGGTTTCTACTATCAATTACTATCCTCGAACATTTTTCTAAATGTCACGATCGTAGAAATCACTTTTATACAAGAATTGAATTCAGTTTTTTAATAAAAAAATGTGGTTAATATAAAGAATTCAACAATCATTTGAAGTTTTACCTCTCAGAAAATAGCTTGTTTGCATTAAATTTTGGTTTTAAGTATTTGATAGCATACTTATTTATCTCTGTGGAATGTTAAGTTTTAGTCCCCCGAATAATTCAACTGGGTTTTCCTTGACGGAAGATTGACAAGAATTATTGAATATGAAATTAAATGCCATACGAATCTTTGTTTTAAATTGCTCAACTTATTTAAATAGAGAGTTAATGAAACTTTATATTTTCTTGCAGAAAATGCTGAATGTTTGCCGGGCAGACAATTGAAATCATCTCACAAAGCACCTCGTCTTCCCTCCCCAAAAACTTTAGAAACGCTGCAATATGGCTGCCGCGGGCTTTGTTCGTCGCCGGCTTTTGTTCGTATCGGCCATTGTTCTGCTCGCAATAATGCCGCCGCCGATTGCTGCCGCCCAGAGGCACACCGCCTCGGATAATCCCTCGACGTACAATATTGGCGGCGTTCTGAGCAATTCCGACAGCGAGGAGCACTTTAGCACAACAATAAAGGCAAGCGCTTAGTCGCATTAGCTAACTGGATTTCCCATTTAGATTCGCTTTAACCCACGCCCCAATTTATCCCGACCCGCAGCACCTCAATTTCGACCAGCAGTACGTGCCGCGCAAGGTCACCTACTACGACAAGACGATTCGCATGGACAAGAACCCCATCAAGACGGTCTTCAACGTGTGCGACAAGCTCATCGAGAACCGAGTAAGTCGGCACCGAAATGCAATTACCTTGCCATTTCCGCTCACACCATCCACCACCATGGGGCCTGAAAATATATGTATATATCCTAGCAGGGCCCGGGCCTGGCTGAGCCTCATTTCAATAATTCAGGGGGAAATGATTCGGAAATGCGGTGATGACAAACGGTAATGCGCAACCAGATTCCAATATCCACCCGGCTTCCAGTTGGTTAGGTTTCGGTTTCGCATCTTGCGTCTTCCTTAAATTCACAATTAGCGGTGTTAATTGCTTTTCATGAGGCAGCTCGAAATCATTAAAGACATTCGCTTGATTTTTATTTTGACGATATACATTTATGTAAATACTAAGTGGGTTGAGTAATCATGCATTAAATAACTTATTTTAAAAATGGTACATTGTACATTTTCGCAAAGGTCTCAATATATTACCCAACAGATTTTTAAAATCACAATAGTCTTACCAGTTAATTAGGTATTCTTTGAATAATTTGACTTCTATTTTTCTCCAGTATACTTAGATTTTAAAGAAAGCCAAAAACTTTCATAAAGCACTGTAGTTACAACAAATGGAAGTAAGATCATCTGCACTTCTCGGTTTCAAACTGGTTTCTCGTGCAATTAATCAGCGCCGTCATGCACAAACGAAATGTGTCCAAAAAAATCCTAATGACGAAGAGCCTTTCAGCTTTCCTAAGTGCATTGCACCCAGGCCAAGTGGGACCTCGTAAAAATCCACTCAAAGCCGCAATGCTCTTTTGGCTGCCAACTTTTGCACATTTTCCGTTTTTTTTTTTCTGCCAACTACATCCATGAATTATCTGCGGATTCCATCAATCACACATTGGACATTGCAGCACATTTATTACGTAAAAGATCCTATCTGGCAACTATCCCTGTGGAAGGCTGTCCGGAGCAGAAGTCAACACCCACTAGACCAGGTCCAAATCAATTCCTGCCTGTGTTTCGGGGCGGCATTTGTCATCATTAATGCCAGAGCGAATTTATCATCGCTTGGACCCGAAATGTGCGTCCATTTTGAACCTTTCATTACTCTTGCCATCCTGCCAACTGTCATTGACTCCACTGGGGGCCCGTGTCTATAAGGTGCGAGTCGAAAATATGAGTCGGTTCGTTAATAACATAACATGACATAACAATTTCATAATCTAGTATTTCTTTAATATTTCAGAAAACGAGTTGTGATATTTAATATTAGTATATGCAAAATACTTTCGAAGAATTCCAACAAAAATTTTAAATTATGTTTTTTATTTGGGTAACTTCAAGATAGAACTAAAATTGTTTATAGCAGTCTTAACGATGTGAAACGCGCTGTAAATACATTTTACCGAACCAATTGAACGTCCTCCCGGCGCCATTTACACTTCCGCCGCCTGTCCCGGGCCTTCGCTCACTTCCTGTGGCATCTTCCTTGCTCATTGCTCATTTCATTTCCACTGATTTGGATTGTTCCCCGCCATCCTTTACCACCATTTCCTCCTGGGTGCTCCTCTATTCCTTTGCAGGTGTACGCCGTAGTCGTTTCGCATGAGCAAACCTCAGGTGATTTGTCGCCGGCGGCCGTTAGCTATACGAGCGGATTCTATTCAATTCCCGTCATTGGCATATCCTCGCGGGATGCAGCCTTCTCCGACAAGAACATCCACGTCTCCTTCCTGAGGACGGTGCCCCCGTATTACCACCAGGCGGATGTCTGGCTGGAGATGCTTAGCCACTTTGCCTACACGAAGGTGTGTATAAAATCTTCGCCCCATCTCCCCAAGTCGGCACCCCCAAAAATTTGACTTATTGACTTATTGAGTTGTTCCGTTATCTGCTCCACTGACGACAGGTAATCATTATCCATAGCTCTGACACGGACGGTCGGGCCATCCTGGGACGCTTCCAGACCACATCGCAGACCTACTACGACGACGTCGATGTGCGCGCCACAGTGGAGCTGATTGTCGAGTTCGAGCCCAAGCTGGAGAGCTTCACCGAACACCTCATCGACATGAAGACGGCCCAGTCGAGGGTGTACCTGATGTACGCCAGGTGAGTGCGTCGTTCCCGCAAATTTGCGTAAATAATTCGTTCATATTTGGATCAAGTTGATCTGGGGGGGAGGGCTGTTAGTTTAATGATAGATGGGAGAGGTTTTTATTTACATTAAGGAAGATTGAGATTTTATGTTTGTAGCGATATTTAATGGAAATGATTATCTCATTGAAAATTTAACTTGTTATTGTTTTAATGTTAATGTTTACATAATTTTTAATATTAATCAACCTCGAGTTAACATTATTTGTATTTACCCCGGATTTATTGTAGATACATTAGTATTACCTGTTGTTTTTAAATTCATATATCAAAAACCCCATTTTTGCTTTGAATTATACATTTTCTACTCGTTAAATTTTTGAATGGAATTTACTGTACTCCTGTTTATTATTATACAATTGAGAAGTCCACATAAATCGCTTTGCCCCGGGTGACTGTATAATTTAAATACTAAAGCGTGTCAGTCAATTGTTGTCAATTCTCAATAAAGTGATTTTATGTTGTACTCCGTAAATTGATTTCAATGGAAAAGCGATATACACAAGATTACTGAGATTGTAGTACATGGAGAATGCCTTTGCCTCGACAACTGGTCGTTACCGGCTTTTGTCAATTTAAGGAAAATGGGTTATATGTTGATTATTACTATTTTTGCGAGGATTTTTTATAAGTCAAGTAAAATTACTTTCATATAGCCATCCGTTTATTTACAAAATGGATGAAATATATAAAAATGTAAATCCAATTGAAATCTGCGCTTATCCAAAAGCTCAAGCGTTTGTTTATTTAATAATTTATATATGACACACTGACATTTCTTTCGTTAAGATTTTTAACTTTTTATAAAGCTTTTTATGTCGGAGTCCCTTAGCTAAATGCCTTTAACTACAAATATGTTTATTCCAAATGCAATTCGAATAATGCGCTTCTCATGTGTGATTCAGCCACTAGCAATTCCCCAAGCGCACTTGCCAGATGGCATTCAGAAATTCAGGCATTATCATAAGTGTTTTATGTTCCCTTCCACCCCGCAGCACCGAGGATGCTCAAGTAATATTCCGCGATGCCGGGGAGTACAACATGACCGGCGAGGGGCACGTCTGGATTGTGACGGAGCAGGCGCTGTTCGCCAACAACACACCGGACGGAGTGTTGGGCCTTCAGCTGGAACATGCCCACAGCGACAAGGGACACATTAGGGTGAGTGTGTGCGCCTCCTCCAGGCTACGGCCTCGGGATCTCTTAATTATGCATGATGTTGTAACTCTGCCTCCAGGACAGTGTCTATGTCCTGGCCTCGGCCATCAAGGAGATGATTTCCAACGAAACCATTGCCGAGGCACCAAAGGATTGTGGCGACTCGGCCGTAAACTGGGAGTCGGGTGCGTATATCCATGTGTTTTTCTGGTTCCACAACATCAACTGGTATCATTTTCCATAGGCAAACGGTTGTTCCAGTACCTCAAGAGCCGCAACATCACCGGCGAAACGGGACAGGTGGCCTTCGATGACAACGGCGATCGCATATACGCCGGCTATGACGTAATCAACATTCGGGAGCAGCAGAAGAAGCACGTAGTGGGCAAGTTCAGCTATGACAGCGTAAGTCTCCTGAAGCAAGCCTTGAATTTAGACATAAGCACTCCCCAGTTTCAGATGCGAGCCAAGATGCGGATGAGGATCAATGACAGCGAGATCATCTGGCCGGGGAAGCAGCGACGGAAGCCGGAGGGTATTATGATCCCGACACACCTCAAGGTGTTGACCATCGAGGAAAAGCCCTTCGTCTACGTGAGGCGGATGGGAGATGACGAGTTCCGCTGCGAACCAGACGAGCGGCCATGTCCGTTATTCAACGCCTCGGATGCCACAGGTGAGGGAGCATTCAATATTAAATAAGGAGTTTGAACGCTTAAGCGCACGGGGGAAAAGTATATATGGTAATATTGGTCAAATAACGTTTGGTTTTCCAACAGCCAACGAGTTCTGCTGCCGCGGCTACTGCATAGACCTGCTCATCGAGCTGTCCAAGCGGATCAACTTCACCTACGACCTGGCATTGTCTCCCGACGGACAGTTCGGCCACTATATCCTGCGGAACCACTCGGGTATGACGCTGCGCAAGGAGTGGACAGGCCTCATGGGGGAGCTGGTCAACGAACGTGCCGAGTAAGCAATGGGATTCCGCTGGCGGGTGGCCAGTAGTAGTAGCTACTTTGTTAATCCGGATCTACGTTTATGTTAGCATGATCGTGGCACCACTAACCATCAATCCGGAGCGTGCCGAGTATATAGAATTCTCGAAACCATTCAAATACCAAGGCATTACAATACTCGAGAAGAAACCGTCACGATCGAGTACTCTCGTGTCTTTCTTGCAGCCGTTTAGTAACACGCTATGGATCTTGGTAATGGTGTCGGTCCATGTTGTGGCGCTCGTGCTCTACCTACTGGACAGGTGAGTGAATCCCCATTCCTCTCCAGGACCCCAACCTCCACCTGAACCCGAAAACGAAGCACACAATTGTTAAAGGTCGTTGCATTGGACGGTTGAATGGCAGCGATCGCAGCTGATCCCGCCCAGCTTATACCCGCCTGCCTGGAACTGCCTGACCCGGAGTTCCGAAACCTTAATAACCACTGCTTTTCAATTTCCGAACTCAGATTCTCGCCGTTCGGACGCTTCAAGCTCTCGCACTCGGACAGCAACGAAGAGAAGGCCCTGAACCTTAGCTCCGCGGTGTGGTTCGCCTGGGGCGTGCTTCTCAACAGCGGGATCGGGGAGGGAACGCCCCGCAGCTTCTCCGCCCGCGTGCTGGGCATGGTTTGGGCCGGATTCGCCATGATCATCGTCGCCTCGTACACTGCCAACCTGGCCGCCTTCCTCGTGCTGGAGCGGCCCAAAACCAAGCTGAGCGGCATCAACGATGCCCGTCTGCGTAATACCATGGAGAACCTGACCTGCGCCACCGTCAAGGGCTCCTCGGTGGACATGTACTTCCGCCGTCAGGTGGAGCTCTCGAACATGTACCGCACGATGGAGGCCAACAACTACGCCACTGCCGAGCAGGCCATTCAGGACGTAAAGAAGGGGTAACGTGCCGTTGTGGCTCAGGTCGCGGCCGCGATTTTTTCCGTAGCTGAGCGTAGCATCGCATGTCATGGCACTGTCCAGATCCAGTTCCAGATCCAGACAACAACTCAACAACCACCACAACTCTTTACAGTTCCAACTCACTCTCCAAACTCTCAAACGCCACCTCAGTTCAGTTCTGTTCAGTCCACCTAACGCCACTGTCTCTAACTTTCTCTGTCTCTCTATCCTACTCTCTCTCTCTCTATATATATATATATCTCTCTGTGTTTCGACCTGTTAGATAATGTATTGTAATCCTTAGCGGTACCGTGTTCGTGTTGGTCTTGCCCCCGTACTTAGACGCCCCCAAAGCCATCTTGTGTTCCTATATCTTAGCATCTTCATGTCTTTCAATCCTTGCAAATACTCGAAATGGTTTACGACTTTAAAGGTTTTTCTCAGATCTGAATCAGGAAGAACTTGATAATATCATAGATAAGGTATTTTTCCGATCTATATTATATAACATATTTTTCATATATTGTAAAATCTATATTACAACGAAAATATGTCAAGAAAATAGACACAAAGAAGGGGTTTTAAAATATAATTTCATAGGTTTCTAGTATAAGCTTATATATTTGGATAACTATTAAAAAATAAAGAGTAATTAATTAAGAATAATCCTTTTGAAGCATCTGCAAGGCTATAGGAAGCCTCGGTTTACCGATGCTAACCAATCTTTCTTGTTACATAAACGTTTCTTCCTACTTGTTGTGCCCTTATCCCTATCTCAATCAGTAAAAACACAATTTTAACACATCATTTCCTTAATCTGCGCTTCTGTCCACAGTAAGCTGATGGCCTTCATCTGGGACTCTTCGCGGCTGGAGTACGAAGCCTCCAAAGACTGCGAGCTGGTCACTGCCGGCGAGTTATTCGGACGAAGTGGCTACGGGATTGGACTGCAGAAGGGTTCGCCCTGGACGGATGCGGTTACTCTGGCCATACTGGAGTTTCACGAGAGTATGTTTGGATTTGGGCTAATATATATATACAGACGATATTGATCATCCGTTGTCCTCTTGTTAGGCGGGTTTATGGAGAAGCTGGACAAGCAGTGGATTTTCCATGGGCACGTCCAACAGAACTGCGAACTCTTCGAGAAAACGCCCAACACTCTGGGATTGAAAAACATGGCGGGGGTGTTCATACTGGTGGGCGTGGGCATTGCCGGCGGCGTGGGTCTGATCATCATCGAGGTCATCTACAAGAAGCACCAGGTGAAGAAGCAGAAGCGCCTGGACATTGCCCGACATGCAGCGGACAAGTGGCGTGGGACTATAGAGGTGAGAATCCTTTCAAGATTACCACTTTCTTAATTACATTTTTTATAATGGTTTTCCTTTGTGTGCTCCTTTACAGAAACGAAAGACCATTCGCGCCTCCCTGGCGATGCAGCGCCAGTACAACGTTGGCCTGAACTCGACGCACCCACCGGGAACCATTAGTCTGGCGGTGGACAAGCGCCGGTATCCTCGCCTGGGCCAGCGACTGGGTCCGGAGCGGGCCTGGCCCGGGGACGCTGCCGACGTGCTCCGCATCCGGCGGCCCTACGAGCTGGGCAAGCCCGGCCAGAGCCCCAAGGTGATGGCGACCGGCCAGCCGGCGATGCCCATGCCCATGCTGGGCAAGACACGGCCCCAGCAGAGTGTACTGCCGCCGCGGTACTCGCCGGGATACACCAGCGACGTTTCGCACTTGGTCGTCTAAGTTAACACTTGCCGAGGCAACTAGGATATAGGATCGGTATTATCATTGCTCAAGACACTGCTCAAGAACTCCAAATTGTTTGTTATCGCCGCATGGCCAGGATGGCCGGGACCGCAAAGGGACTTGTATGATTTGTACACACCATTTTGGAGTTTATTCGTTAACGGAACGAACGGTCCTGAGCCCGCAATAATCTGTTATATCAGAGTCTAGGTGTATTTATTGAATAGCTTATTAAGTTTTTGGAGTTTTCGATGAACTTGTTACGAGAAAATTGGGAGGCCGCGAGTTTTTGGATTTCCGTCTGTTTTACCGCTTTCAATGTGCTTACTGTCCCTCTTAGACACTATATCTCCGCTTCAGCTGTTTACATTTTGATAGAACTCTCCTCTGACCCCCTTAAAAAAAAATACCCATCTCTTAAGCTTAGTAACCCTCTCAACTCGTTAAAATGAGTGACCAGAAACTTTTGCAATAGCTTCGACCTAAAATCGTACGACTCATCAAAAGACCCACCCATTGTTACCAGATGTATACAGATCTCTGTATATATTTCTGTATCTCATCTTAACTAATCTCAAAACCGATTTTCGATCTGGCCATAGTCTTGCCTCAACTGAAAGCTCCGATTGCCCGTACAACTTATACACCTTATATTTTCTCTCGAATATAAAGGCCAAAACTAGATTGCCACGGTGGAGCCCTACTGAGGTAGGGCCCATCCGGGAAAAGCAATTAATTAACAAAACGGAAGTTAATCCCAGAGAAGCTTAAATGAAATTTTTAAAAGAAAACTAAAAGTATATATGTATACATATTATATTTATAAGATTCAGTGTGAAAGTTAACAGCATAAATGTGAAGCATCAAAATGAAATTCAAGAACAAACCGTATTTAGTAGTGGAATTTGAATTTTAAATGTTTTGAATGTGTAAACCGTTTATGCAACCCCAAATAAATATTTAAAACAAAACAAAAATATGTTTCGAAATTTAACACTTTTTTTCAGCAAAATGAGTACCTTTTTGAAAACTGCTTTTATATCTCTATTTCGTTTATTTTAACACACTTAACTTTGAGTATCGGGTCTCATAGTCAACTCATATTTAAGAAATGCCTTAAAGAGGACTCGTGAACTTTTATAACCCAATTTTGGTTAGAAAAATATTATCTTACACTTTAACAATCGTACCGGGAATAATACACGGCAAATGTCACATTAAATTGCTTGATAAGATAAAAGTAAGGCAACTATGTGATGTTATAAATTAGGTATTTCATTTGAGAACGATAAAACAAAGCAGTAATATACTATGAATTAATAGCAATAATCTGCACTTTAGTTGATTTTTAATTGTTAAAGATTGCCACTAATATATTTTTTTAATTTCACAAAAAGTATTTCGCAAATTTGTATTGACTTAACCTTTGAGGGTTCTGTAATGCATTGTTATAAATACCTGTGTTTTATTGATAGCAGTACTGTGGAAGATAATATAAACTAATGAACTCACTCGCAGATACCAATATTGTAAACAAGGCTGCAAACCAGGTCCAAACCAAACTCCTTCAAACTGGTTAGATTTGGCTAATTGGTTTTCTGAGCATTTTACAAACCCTTTTCTATTTATGATAGCTAGATTCTTGAGTAAAATACGACGAAGAAATATTAGAATTCTTTGAATCAAATACCATCTAGATGGCTATATTTTATTAATATCTTTTAAATGAATTTAACATTTCACTTTGTAATGTCTTTTAGTCTACACAGAGGCCTTCCTTATCGACTCTTTCGACTCAACATCAAAACACTTCAAAGCCCCCATTAAGTCCTTAACCCTAATGGGAATATAAACTGCAATTAGTTAAGAAATGTTTGTCAGTTATTCAGAGTTAATTTTGGCCCTTAAAACGACAGATTAAATAATATAGCAATGAGGCCGTGCACCGTTAAGCAGATGACCCCCATACGAAGATTTAAATAACGTCTTAATTTCTTAAATAAAAATACAAACCAAAAGCTGGAGAAAGTAAGCTCACCAAGAAAAAAATCCCTGTCCAATCTCAAGGAAGAACATGTTTAATTATACATCGAATTTAAAGTATCTGAAAATCCATAAACATTTTCTCACAGCTTTGTCATTATTATCATGAAATGCATTATATTTTTTGCGACACAGACAAGACGTCATGGATCAGAACAGATGCTCTGCCAATCTGAGCATACCAAACTATCGCCTGGCACAATGCTCAGCCTGAAAATTATTAAATTCGTAAAATTATTACAATTAAGCAATTGATTGCCAACGATTTGGCATCGGAGTGGGGCTGTGTGCTGGTGAGAGTGGTGTGGCTGGGGTGCTTACCATTAATTGTCGCACTTGGCCCGGCACCCCGACCAAAGCCACTCGAACCGATCGTTCAGACATACAGCCAGACATTTAATTGTAGTAAACACCCGAGACTGAGAGATACGATACAATGAGACTAGCTGGCGCTGAACAAGTTACTACTGCCATGAAGCGGATCGGCTCTGCCTCTTCCTATTGCCTCGGGTATGACAGAGCCGGTGACGATGATGACAACTCTCCGTAGATCGAGAAAATCCCCGCATTGAAGGCGTTACTGCCAGTTTGTATAGAGTATTCGGCTTATTTGATCTGGAGCTGCAGTCAGGTCGACAACTCCGCCAGCCGGAAATGACACAAGTAACTGAAGATATTCAGGGAGATGGCCTATAATTCTTATTTTCGGTAGAATTGAATGCCATCGATTTTAACTCACTGCTTAACGAAAAACATATAAATTGATGGGTATTTTATAAGATTTACATAATTAAATATCTAATTACATAATACCAATAAACCCTTTCACGGTACCGCTAAGGAGTACTAAACCCAGCTGTACAAGCAGGTACACCTCCCCCAGTAACTGTTATTTTGAGCGATTTGTGGTGGGGATCCACAAATGCAGCGGTCTCTGATATTCCCAGCTGATTCTAGTACTGCTTAGATAAAAGAAACCAAAGGCACATCGATTTTAAATCAGTATTAGTCAAGTATGTGTTTCTTGAAAACGAGGATTCAAAGTGGGATAGAGAACCAATGAAAGTATAATCTCAATCGATCCTGCGATTTCGGGATTTCGTTCAATGCTCAATCCTTGATCAGGGACATTCCAGCCAAGTGTTACTTTACATATACGTAAACTGATATACACATTGATCCAAACACTTAGTACAAAGCCAGATACAAGTGGCTTTATCGACACGATAACCGTGGAATATTGTATGGCGACGAAAGGCAATTGACGCCAAGGACAGGTATTCCAAAACCCAGTCGCAAGCGATCGAATCTAGATTATTGTCGATTTGTGTGGACTTCCTTCAAACGGCCCGATCGAAAACCTTTTTAAAGTGGTATAAAGCAGTTAATTCAATTAATAAACGTGTGTCAAATAATGTCACTGGCCCACCATGCGATAGCGCATGGCCATTTTGTCTTCTTGGTGCCCCTTAAGCGTCCGACATCAAGTTCCCTGTTATTCGGGAGACATTATCTGCCGTGTAATGGGATATATATGGCTGTCATTAGATTCAAATAAATTAGCAACGGACTGTCGCGTTATACAACGCAGTTGCCGAGTCTTAAATATTTAATTTTAGCCATAAAACAATACATTTATCTGTGCTTCTGCCGTGTGTTGATTCCGTCAATTAGACAGAAATCGCCCGTAGTCCAAATACAAGCGGCCTGGAGAGGTGTTAATGAGTGCAGTTGAGGGTTAACCAAAGCCGCCTGTAACTGGTTAAGGGTGGATGATATCCACGAAAACAAACCGATTTTCTATGAACAAGTCTATTTCCACAGAAAATGTCTTGGTAGGGCACAAAAATAATAAGTTCAAATAAATAAAGTCAACAAAATCATTTGTAATCCGCCCTTTTAAGTATTTTATGTATACGTTAATGTATTTACCCGAAAATGTCGAAAGCAAATTAAGTATATTTTGCTTTTAATTGGCCTGTTTGATTGCAGGTACTGGGGAAATAATAGACGAGACGCGAAACACAAGACCAGCCGCCAATTACTGTTTTATATTC